>ML797624.1:3455-32086 GCA_009831015.1 Picea engelmannii | reverse complement strand
ATATTATTTACATTCATCGACCTTTTTCACAAGGTCCATTCACATCACACATTCACATTTCTGAGTTTGCCACAATACTTGGCCAATATAGTTATTTTTACAGACTGGGGGAAACAGGGTGTTACACTTGTTTAGGGATTTTTGGGTTTTGGGCTTATGTAATGGGTATGGGGATGTCAGACCATGGGTTTACCCATGTTTAGGCCCATTTTCTAATGTATAAGTAGAAAGCTAGGCGATGTAAGTAAGGGGCGTTTGTATGTGATGCTAAGTGCAAGTGCGCAAGTGTGTGATACAAAGTGCTAAGTGCAAGTGATAGTTGTACATGCTTTGTGCATTTTGTGTGAGACTTGCAAGGATAAGTGCAAGTGAATGTAAGAGATTGAGTAGAAGCTTTCTGTTGTAACCTAGCTCAGGGAAGGAGGATCTGGCGAGGTGCACGCAGATCTCCTTTCCTATGCGGAGTAGGATCTTGTGTCTCTGTGCATGTAGAATATTGACAGAAGATAATAAACGAGAAGAAGTGTTGGTGGACGTAGCCCTAGGCTGGGGGTGAACCATGTATATCATGTGTTGTTATGCTTTGTACGATATATTGATGTGTTTATGTGTTTACTTTCTTAGTGCTTTGGCATAGATAAATTATAGATAGATATGTTGATGTTTTGTGCTTAATAATATGAATGAGTGCTAGATCTAACCTATGTGCATGTGCTTAGTGCTTGCCTATACTAGATCTGGGTGAATACTGCAGTGCTTTCAGGTCTCGACAATAGAATGCAGTAAAAACCCTAATCACATAGCACCGTAGTATTCATCTAGATCTAGTATAGATGAGCACTAAGCACATTCACATAGGTTATATCTAGCACTCATTCATATTATTAAGCACAAAACATCAACAGATCTATCTATCATTTATCTATGCCAAAGCACTAAGAAAGTAAACACATAAACACATCAATACATCGCACAAATCATAACAACACAGGATATACGTGGTTCACCCCCAGCCTGGGGCTACGTCCACCAGATCTTATTCTCTTTTATTATCTTTTGTCAATCTTCTACATGCACATAGCCACAAGATCCTACTCCGCATAGGACAGGAGATCTGCGCGCACCTCGCCAGATCCTCCTTCCCCAAGCTAGGTTACATCACAAAGATTCTACATCTCTTACAATCACTTGCACTTAGCCTTGCAAGTCTCACACAGCATGCACAAAGCATGTACAACTATCACTTGCACTTAGCACTTGGTATCACACACTTGCGCACTTTCACTTAGCATCACATACACACGACCCTTACTTACATTACCTAGATTTATATTTATACATTACAAAATGGGCCTAAACATGGGTAAACCCATGGGTCGACATCCCCATACCCATTACATAAGCCCAAAACCCAAAAATCCCTAAACAAGGGGTTAAGATCCCGCGATCTCCGCTTCGACTTGCGCTCCACCTTCGACAGCCTGTCAAAGTCCCAAAATAGGTCAAACATGACCAAGGATCCTCAAAACTTGGTCAAGGGCCAACATCACCACAGTTGTAGAAGACGCCTCAGAGAATATCCTGCAGAGACATGAAGCGAATCAAGAAACATTGTATGATAGAATCGAGAAAGAACTAAAAGACATCCAGTCAAGGCGCATAGTTTCTACTGTGCCATCTTCAACGAAGAGTGTAGAATTGGGGGATGAGCCCACCCAATTATGTAGATTAGCAAATGCAACAGAGACTCGACTTCGTCGATTCCAAGAAGAAAAGGAGCAGGCCACAGAGGCCTTGAAGCAAGCAAAGGAGGAGGCCTTAGAGAAACTTTGGGTTGTGTAGCAAGAAAAAGATGACCTTAGGGTGAAGTTCGAATGGGACAAGGAGAAGATGCAGAAAGAAACAAACCAACTACTTGCAAAGCAGACTGTGGTCAGAGAGGCAGTCACTAGAGCGCTTCGCTCTATGCTAGGTTTGGCATAGAAGGAACCAGAGTCCATCGATATGCAAGTGGGGAAGCTCGCTGAAGCCATTCAGCAGCTTCAAGTAATAGTAGCAGAGTTAGAACTTCAAGTAGTGTCGAGCACTCCGCAAGAAGTGCGAGGTCAGAGGGAAGAAACTGCTAGGAGAAAAGTAGAAAGAATCAGGGCGTTGGCCTCAGAATGCAAGCAACTAAGTGACTGAAGTGCGCAGACCTATGAGCGCCTTGTAGAAGACCTGTAGCTGAGGACATTCGAGGCACAACTCCAAGAGGCGAAGCAACAGGCGTCGATTGTGCAAGCAAAGATGAAGTTGTTGACTGCAGTTGAGAATATGAAGAGGTCACAGGAGCAACATGCAGTCCAGTAACAGGTTACTTCCATCCAGAGAAAGGTTATGGAGGTGACACAGAGACTCCATCCGGTGCAGGACGAAGCCTGCACACTTTTTGAAGAGATCGAGGGACAAGGCTCACAATTGGAACAGATGGTCGCAACAGTGGAACAACGCTTGGAAGGGCCTGTCATCGAGCAAGTAATTCAGGAGTTTGTCGATCAGGAGGCTCTGGCGAAGCAACAAGTCAAGGTAGCTCAAGCTAATCTCGAGGCCTTCAAAGCAGTATTACCCATATCAGAGTGACTCAGGACGAGTCATAGGTGAGTGTTGGGGGCCTGTTGGCCCTCGACCAAGTTTCGAGGAAACGTTGGTCGTGTTTGACCATTTTTGGGACTTCGACAGGCTAGTCGAAGACGGAGCGCCCAGGTGAAGAGGAGATCGTGGGATCTTGTCCATTTTGAGGGCCTTTTGGGCTTTTTGGGTTTATGTAACGGATATGGGATGTCAACCCATGGGTTTACCCATGCTTAGGCCTTTTTGTAATGTATAAATAAGTAGCTAGGTGATGTAAGTAAGGGAGTAATTGGCTTAGTGCAAGAGGTTATTGGCTTAGTGCATGACTAGAGTATGTTAAGACTTGCAGAGATAAGTGAAAGTGATTGTAAGAGGCTTTGTGCACAGACTGTGTAAGGCTTTGTGTCGTGACCTAATTTTGAGGAAGGTGGATCTAGTGCGTTGTGCACAGATCACATGTCCAGTGTGGAGTGATCTCTATGGCTCTATGCCTGCAAGAAGATTGAAGGAGACTAATAAAGAAGAAGAAGAGTTGGTGGACGTAGCCCCAGACTGGGGTGAACCACATATATCCTGTGTCGATGTGCTTTGTGCAATGTTATTCATGTTATTTATGTATCTATTTTCTTAGTGCATTGTTCTTGATGTATAGATCTATGAATGCTTAGTGCTTTATGATGTGAATGAATGTTAGATCTGAACTTATGTTATGTGCTAAGAGGTTGTAAGGGTTAGATCTTGTGTTGTTCTATATCTAGGGTTTAATCTGTGATGTGAATGGATTTATGAACTAATGCATGTTATTGGCTAAGTGCTTTGTAAGTGTTGTAATCACAGATATGTGTTCCAGCTAGGTTGTAGACACCTGAGTCCTTCAACCCCCCCTGCTTCTACCTTGGGCGAGACTTAATCTTCTTCGCAGGTGTTGCTGAAAGGGCCAATAGTTAGGTTTTTGTTGGTGCGTTGAACCCTAGGTCTGCCCCTATGCCAACACATCCACAAAAGTCCCTCTACTTAAATTTATTAGTGACCACATGATTACACAAAACATAATGATACCTATAGTGGAAACAATGGAAAGGTAAATGCCCATATTTACATTTCTACCATGTTCTAATACTTAGGGCCATGACATAGCATTGACACCCCCACCCAATTCATGGATATCCCATAATCCTCACATGATGCTAAACAAAGACCAAGTAAGGAAGTTGTCCTTGATGCTCCAAATATTGAGGAGATTGTTATGATTTATGTTGCCATTAATGTGGAAAGTGATGACAAAGTCTCCTATTCCTCAAATGATTCTCTTTGTTGTTCAACAAAATAGGTTCTCTCCACAAAGGACAAACACCTTAAGCAACCACTCACACAATTAGATCAAAGATCAATATACCAGTTTTTTTACATGGTTAAAACCCTCTAAGAGGGAAGTAGTCCAAGGTCATAGCCTGGTTAAAACCCTCTAAGAGGAAATAGTCTACGACCATAGCCAATGCAACCACTTGAGGAAATATATTAATGCAAAAGAAACATAGTTTACAAGATAGTTTCTCACAATCGATCTTCAAAAAATGATCGTACATGCTCTTTAATTAGAGATCATGGACCAATTGGGTGTTAAGCCACATATCAATATAAGCATTAGTATCAAAGAGACTATGATTTTTCAGATCACTCTATGTCTAGAACATATCATGACTGTAGTATTACATAACTACAAATGCATACTAATGCATGATAAAGAAACACACTTTTACTTAAAGACATGTTAGACCAAATTGATCTTAACTAACTCCCAGGTGTATAAATATCCTAACATTTTAATCATAAATACCATCAATCATTATCACCAAAAGACGATATGATACAAAACTCCAACTTGGCAGACCCGAGTCACACACAGTTTCTTAACCAATGTTGCAATGAGTGAATGTTAGCCATGCATTAAGCATGCTTTGTTTTCTCATAAATAGATTATATGTTTTCTAACTTCCTTTTATGAACTTGAAAAGGATCCTCCCAAAACAAACTAGCCCTCATTGCACCAAGTTATGAAAGCAGATATGTACTTACCCATCCACTTCAATGGCACAGGGTTGGTAGCATAGTGATTGATCGACACACAAATACTAACATTATTTTTATTCATATTTTAAATGTACTTGATATGCTTCCTTTTCTCAAACTAGCTTTATGTCCTCTTAGTGGGCAGTGACATACTGAAGATGATTCAAGTTATACTCAAGAATGAACTAGCCTTATGTCCTCTTAGTGGGCAATGACATACTGAAGATGATTCAAGTTATACTCAAGCATGTAACAATTTGCATTGGTGAGTTTGCTAGCAATCATGGTTTTGTTGTAATGAAAAGAGGAGGTGAAGGTTTCAAAGTCCTACTTGGATTGCCATGGCTCAAAGACCTCTAAGGAAATATCAACACATGAAATAAACATGTTAGAAATACACAACATGTGACATAAACACTTTGAGGGATGTTGGAAGTAGAATAGTAGCTATATTAAACGTAAAATAAATTAGCTCTCACCATGTTTATCCAACGAAGTTGACCTCATATACATAAAAAGGGTGCATGAGGCATAATAATCACATTAACCTCCATCAACTATGCTCTCAACCAATTGTTAAAACAATCCCAGGGCTCTCCCTCCTCTGAACAACCTTCACACTATGAAGGTGAGGACTCTTCCCACAATATGGCCTTTCATTCCAAATCCCTTCATCGTGAACCCCACCTTCCTAGAGTGGAGGTGAAAAAATTTGATGGATCAGATCCCACAGGGTGGGTCACTCAAATGGAACATTATTTCTCCTTACATGGCATTACTGGTGATTTGCCCAAACTTCGTTATGGTGACCTCTATATGGATCCTAAACCCTAGCAATGGTGGAAATGGAGTATAAAGGCACACCCAAGGGTATGTTGCTTGGACATAGTTTGTTGCAGAGTTTATGAATGCTTTGACACTGACACCCATTATTTAATTCGTTTGACCAAGTTGAAACAATCTAGCATGGTGGAAGACTTTATATCTGTCTTTGAGCACTTGGATTTCAGAACAGAGGGCATGTCAGATGCCTTCTTTAGGGAATGATTTATTAGTGGCCTCGAGGATGAAATCTACGCCCAGGTCCTAATGGCTCACTCTACAACTTGGTTGGAAGCTACTAAACAAACCAAGGAATCCCAATAGGTTGTCTCTGCTCAAAACTGAAAGCTCTCATTTATTCCCCACACTCGACCCACCAATCCTACCCCTCCTACCACTCCTCTCAAGATCTAGAAATTAACTCGGGCATAAATGGATGAATGGAAACTCAAGGGTCTTTGTTATAATTGTGATGAAAAATATTTTATGGGCACAAGTGTAAGGAACAAAATATTTTTATGGCCATTTATGAGGATGTTTTTAATGAGGAGGATGAAGTTTTCCCAATGGAAGACCGAGCCCCAACAAATGATCCTACTTTTCCCTCCGATCCACTAGAATTTGAATCATTGATTTCACTGCATGCCCTCACTGACTTCTCTACTCCCCAAACCCTCAAGCTCATTGGCTACATTAAGAACAGGAAGGTCATAATCCTCATTGACAGTGGAAGGACCCATAATTTTATTCATCATCGCATTGCTCGGGAAATCAATTGTTATATCCGTGCAGTCAACAATTTTCAATTCCTGATTTCCAATGGTGGTTCCATGAAATGTGGTAGGAATTTTGAAAATGTGCGCCTACAAATTGGTCACTACCACCTAAAATATCATATGTTTGCTATCAACATGGATGGTTATGACATTGTTCTTGGTGTTGAATGGTTATGAACTCTGGGACTCATCCTCATGGATTTTAAGGAATTAACCATGCAATTCCAATAGGAGGGACAACAATGTAAGTTCCAATGCATCACAACAGGCTCCCCTGAGATCATCAGTTCCAATTGAATGGAAAATCTCCTCGAAAAAGGTCATTTGGGAATTATTTCCCAACTCCATTCCATTCAAGAAGTTGAGACACCCTATGTGCATCCTAACCTCCAATCTATCATCTCCAAACACCAAGTTATATTTTCCACTCCCCATAGACGTATGCCTTACCATGGTGTTAATGATCATTCCATTCCTCTAGTCCCAGGAAACCTTCCTCCAAATGTTTTCCCTTTATCATCATATATTTTCCCATAAGAATGAAATTGAGGAAATTGTTCAATAATTGCTCGAAGCGGGTGTTATTTGTCCTAGTACCATCCCTATTCTTCTCTTGTGGTCATGGTACTTAAGAAAGAGGCACTTGGCACATCTTCCAAGACTTTCGTGCCCTCAACGAACTCACCATCAAAGACAAATTTCCCATTCCTTTCATTGATGTCCTGTTGGATGAATTGAGCGGTGCTCGGTACTTTACTAAACTTGATCTACATTCTAGATACCACAATATACATATGAAAGAGAAAGAAATTCCCAAGACTGGATTTATAACTCATGAGGGTCACTATGAGTTCTTGGTCATGCCCTTTTTCTAGTGTAATTGTCCCTCCACTTTCCAAAGTCTCATGAATCATGTCTTCCATCCTTTCCTCCGTCATTTTGTCTTAGTTTTTTTTTATGATATTCTCATCTATAGTAAGACTTGGCAAACCCATCTAGCCCATGTGGATCAAGTTCTCCATCTAGTCTCTCAGCACAAACTTTTCCTCAAACAATCTAAATGTGCCTTTGGATCCTCAGAAGTGGAGTACCTGGGTCATATTTTTGGCAAGGATGGCGTATGGGTGGATCCTAAGAAAATTGAAGCTATGAAGGATCGGCCTCACCCTAAAACCATTAATAGTTTGTGTGGTTTTTTGGGTTTAACGAGCTATTATCGCAAGTTTGTTCAAAATTATGGAAAAAATATGACACCTCTCATTTCTCTCCTTCAAAAGAATTCTTTCACTTGTACTTTAGTCGTTGATCAATCCTTTCACACCTTGAAAGAGGGTATGTGCATGACTCTTATTCTGGCACTTCCAGACTTCACTAAGACTTTTGTCTTGGAATGTGATGCTTCAGGTGTTATCACTCCAAGAGTCACTCCCAGACTGCAAATGGGAGTAAGCTTGGTAACATAGAATTTGTTTTGAATAGGTTGGGAATAAGTTTGGTAACATAGAATTTGTTTTGAATAGGTTTAAAATCAGGGATCAACATGACTTTAAAGAAAGGAAAAGATAACAGAGGTCACTGCAGATCAGTCACATACCATGATCAGTCACATACCATTTGGAAATGGAGTCATAAGTATTCTGCGCATTTATGGCATTAAAACTGCCTATCAAACAAATGATTTGATTAATGATGAAGGGAAGAATAAACGATTTAACATAAAGATGAAAATTTACTAAGCATAAGTCACATACCATTTGGAAATGGAGTCATAAGTATTCTGCGCATTTAAGGCATTAACACTGCCTATCAAACAAATGATTTGTTTAATGATGAAGGGAAGAATAAAAGATTTAACATAAAGATGAAAATTTACTAAGCATAAGTCACATACCATTTGGAAATGGAGTCATAAGTATTCTGCACATTTAAGGCATTAAAACTGCCTATCAAACAAATGATTTGTTTAATGATGAAGGGAAGAATAAAAGATTTAATATAAAGATGAAAATTTACTAAGCAAAGATCCTCTCTGCAATTGCAGAGAATTTAGATGTGTCTGAATAGTAAACAATGAAAGATGGGCAAGTTTACAGCAAATCTTCTGTTGCCTCAAAAATCCATAAATCAAAGATGAATCCATAAATCAAAGATGCTGCATTCAGACAAAAAGAAGAACATAATAGAAAACATAGAAAACTCTCTGATAAACTATCTCAATAACATCCTAGATTACATCCCATGCCCCTCAGGCTTACAAACTGAATAAAAAGTCATCTTCTATGCTCCTAAAACCCTCTCGGGTCTTTAACAACTGAACCTCTTTCTATTACAAATGACAGAATTTATATGGAATTACATCAACAAAAATTGTTGCTAATTTTTAGAAACAAAAATTATCTATAAACTAAAAATAGAAACCATCTCGAACTGATTGCAAGAAAGTTTCTTTTGTCAACAATCCTCAAATCTACATGCATCTTCGACTGCCATTCACTCCTGCCAAGTGTTTTGTCCTCCAATTGACTTTGTGTGCTGGAAATTAAGGCTCGATTAGCTGTTAATTCAATGCCTGGAAATTTGCAATATAGAGTCATCTTATCAATTATTTTGCCACCTGTGCCTTTGGATGCCTTCGACTGCTACCTTATCTCCTTGAATATGGGTTTGCTTGGCAAATCTTGTTTGTCATCTTCAAACTGTTTTTTGATGCGCATCAAATGCTGGAATCATGCCTGTTTTTGATGCGCATCAAATGCTGGAATCATGCCTTCAATTGTGGAACTGTTTCTAAATATATCATGAGGATAAGACTTTGAAAAACTCGAAGGCTTGAGGATAAGGTTCCAGGTGTCTCATTTATATAGATTTGTTTCTTTCTATCCTCCAACTGTCAATTATCTTCAACTTCTTTATGCATTGCAACAAGCATATGAACAAGATCATTGTAACCACCACCACCTTGCTTCAGAGTGTTGAACCATGATGTCTCCTCTGTTATCGATGGAGTTGTGGGTCTCAAAATATGACTAGAAATTTCACCCATCCCCAATCTGGTATTATTTCAGTTAGATACCCTTCAACAGGCGCACTAACTATTTGAAGAAGCTAACAAAACATATTAGGATCAGATGAATATGGCATAAATACTTATGTGACCAAGGATGAAGATGGTCAGAACATTAAATCGAGCAGAAGCACACTAAGGCCGTGCAGAAGGAAGGATTGTTGAGACACATGTCATAACCCTGAGAAGTCGACCAACGACCATAGTAAATATATAACTGGCTCCAAGCCTTAATCCAGGAAATTTATCATAGTTAAACAAAAACAGAGAATGCTAGCATTGGGAAAAACATCAAGTAATGGTGTAAACCAATAAGGGAGCCCTTAACACCTATACAATTGTCAATGGAGAAAAAACCAATAACAATCATTGTCCTCGCGTTCTTGTTTATCCTGGCAACGACCACTTCTTATTAATGACTGTGTGTCTACTGCAATTTATTTTTTATATTGTTTTGGATGGAAAAGAATTATTGAGGAAGAGATAGACCACTGCGTTATCATCCATTGGATATTTTAACCTTCATGCTCAAACAACATAATCTACCAAAGCTCTGTCAACAGTTTGAAAACCAAACTTCCGTTTGGCACTTCTCCAAAATTTGGAAGGCATATGATCTTCGTGGTCAACTTTATATCCTCCTGAAGCCCGATCAAGATCTGGCCCTGCAACAAAATCCATCATGAGCACAATACACAACATTAGAAATTAAATGGGAAAAAAAGGCCTTTGATTTCCCATCATCAATGATATTGCAATGAACATGCAAATGATCATCATACTGGATGCGTTGCTATTACAAAAGAATCGACTGGATTGAAACCCTTGTTCCCCAAATAAATTTACCAGCAGTGAAAACTACATAGGGTATGATACCAAAATCTTCGCTATCTTGATGTCAACCTACTCTTGAAATTTTCTGAACCTATTTCCCATGAAAACCATGAGCGAATCCCTGTGGGAAACTCTGGCATCTCCACATCTGCAAGGAACTAAACACTTCATTAATCTTCTCGGTGCCTTGTGTAGATGTTATCGATGCTCTGCCTTTAACAACTATTTCTCAACTGACAACTGCAAGCTTGGTAGCTAGCTCTTTCAACATCTGCCAGTACAACTGTGATTGTCGGTATGCTTTGCTTGACACCTTGCATTTAAGGGTTTTAAGCCTGTGGTTTTATTTACAGAGTGGGATATATCCCACATCGATAAGGAGAGCCAATTCATTGTTGTTTACATATGCTGGCGGTTGTAACACTTGTCAACGTGTAGGGCAAAGGAAAGGCTCCCATGTGGGCTCCTTCTCCATATGGCTGGGCGCTTTGTATCGACTTTGGTATGTTGTCACTTGGCAGGTGCTTGATAACTGTGGACTTTGTATCTCGGTACTTGACTTCAATTTTTTATTATAAAATCAAAACCATTTTTATTTTTTTCCCAAACTTATAATCCCGAGAAACGAATATTGGCTTAAAAGCCAAAAAAGAAATTTTATTATAAAATCAAAACCATTTTTGTTAGTGTCAAGATCCTAAAGAAAAAACCAATTTTGACATTTCAAATGAAAGCAAAGGGATAATAAGCCAAATGTAAATTCATTGATAGGCATGTATCCAGAATGAGGCTTTAAGAAAATATGAGGATTTAACAAGGTGTGTAGCTTTCACAGATTATGATAAGAATTACAACATTTTATTTGTGGGTCAAGAGGACAAAGACCATAGGGTTTCGGGCAAAAGCTATCAGTAAGATATTATCAGAATTGATGGAGAAGTTTGGAGGTTGTGGGACCTGGCTAAGAATTTGAGAATTTTGACAAAACTGGTGAAGGAGTCAAAATTTTAATGGTGTGATTTTGAGCGCTAACATCAGGGAAATGAATTGGGGTTGTCCTCATGCAAGATGGCAAGCCTTTGGCTTTCACTAGAAAACACTCTCAGAGCGACATTTGGGGAAATCAATCTATGAAAAGGAAATGATGGGTATTGTGCATGTTGTGGATCTCTAGCGTCCTTATCTATTGGGGCTACGCTTCCAATTTAAAACTTATCATCAGAGCCTCAAGTATTTTCTAGAACAACAAATTTCATCCCCGGAGCAACAAAAATGGGTGACCAAGCTATTTGGATATGATTATGAAATAATTTACAAGCACGGAAAATAAAATGTATTTGTTGATTTCATCCTTGGAGAAACAAAAATGGGTGACCAATCTATTTGGATATGATTATGAAATAATTTACAAGAAGAGAAAATAAAATGTATTTGTTGATGCTCTTTCTAGGAAGAATGAAGAAAAAGGGTCCCTCTTTTCCCTCTCCTTCATTGTACCATATTGGGTCCAAGTTGTTCGCCAGGAATGGCTGCAAGACCCCAAAATTTATATGATCCAGGTGGATATCAGTGGCCACCCACCTATTCCAACTGGCTCAAAACAGTGTTCTGACAACTTACTGTTTTTAGCAGTTTTTCGGTTCCTAAACTTTTGGGGCCATTTTGAGGGCCTAAATGAAGTTTTTTTGGGATAGATCACTTCAATGACAACAAAATGCTTTGATTGAGCCCCCAAAATGAATCTCCTCGACGATACCTTTACAGCGAGCTATCATGCGCCCCAAACAGAGATTGTATGCCAAAGTTACGCCCCCTGGAAGTTGATACACCAAACTACCCAAAAACAGGGTCCACCAAACTGTTGGCTTTTCATCTTCCAGGGTTAGGTTTTTGGATTTTCTTTATGTTAAAAATTCCTGTAAAGCCTCATTTTAATTATATTCTTGTGAATGTGAGTAGTCGTCACTTCTCTTCTCGGAGATAAGCTGCCACCATTCTAGCGAGTCTTTCACTCTATATTTCTACAGTTTTGTACATTTTGCTCATTAATAGAAATTGTGTATTATTGTATATATGTGCCTCTTGTTATATATCTAACACATCTTTGTTATATTATTCAATATCTTGCAATATCTTTGTATATTTCTGTTTTATATCTCCGCTCTCATTTCGTGCCGAAAATAATCCGGATCATTAGTATCAGAGCAAGTTGCTCTTGATCATTTTTTCCAGTGCATGTCCCCGACGAGGTCCAAGTATTGCAAGTTGGGTCTCGAGCTTGTCTCTCTTGAGGACAATATCTCTCACACACCCAAGAAACCCTCCATGGTAGAAGAAAATAAAAACGATAGAGAAAAAGATTCTATTAATCTGTTGCTTGCTCAAGCTCTCACGCGATAGAAGGATGAAATGATGGAGAATTTTTCCCACATCCTTCAACACATGTCGATAACAACAGACGCATCTTTATCAAGAGGCCACTTTGGAGGCACCTTTCCTTTCAAGGTACAATTTAATTTTTATATTCTCGTATTTGAAGGACAGATAGGTGCAGATGCCCTAGAAAAATGGTTAAATTTGCTTAAAGGCTATTTCTCTGTTCACAATTTTTCCGACAGGGAAAAGATCACTTTCGCACTCCTTAAATCTCTCCCCCATGTCAAAAATTGGTGGGAAACTTATTGGGAGAAAAGTTCCACAAAGGAGTCTGGAATATATGGGGTCGAGCCGACCACTTGGGATTTTTCTATAGATGCGGTCAAGGAACAATATTACCCTGTTGGCAACTATGACGACCAGTACATGAGATGGACCACACTACTGCAAGAGAGGGGCCAAGCAGTGCCAGAGTTTACCAATACCTTCCATACCTTGCGCACCAATTTGGGTATCAAAGAATCTAAGTGACATTTGGTTCTGAAATGCCGTGGGGCTCTACACAAGTACATCCAAATTGAAATGGAGTTTATAGACATCTCATCTCTGGGAGCTTCCTATCGATATGATGTCAAAATCGAGCAGAAATTTAGGTACCAGAATAAATGGGAGTTCGAGTTTGCAAATTCGCAACAACCAAATTACAAATAAAGATGGCCCTAACAAACAACCTCTTGAAAACCAGTCCAAGCCACAGGAAAAGAAGGGTCATGGGAAGACGAAGAAGGACACCGGAAAATGGTGTGATTTCCACAAAATATCATGGCACAACACCGATGAATGTCACTCAAAACAGTCATTGGTGATCGAGATCAAAGAAAGGGAGTCGAACCCCGATTCAGAATTTGATTCATAAAATAATAGGAGAAGACAGATTATCGACTCAGACCCCATTGCTACTGTCGTGACTGCAACAATTCAACCAAAAGAACCAACAGATCTTGAAGAGGGGGAGCACCTCTTCCATTCATAGATGTGGGTGAAGGGGACCCTGTTTCATTTCATTGTTGATAGCAGAAGCCGAAAGAACCTCATCTCAGAAAAGGTCATCAAACAGTTGTGATTTTCGATAACACCACACCCGCATCCATACAATATCGGGTGGCTTTGCTAGGGACGAGATCTTCGTGTCAGCCAACAGTGTCGATTTTCATATGGCATACAACCCTTCAAGGATGATGTATTATGTGATTTTTCCCCATTGGATGTCTGTGATTTTCTTTTGGGACAACCATATATGTGGAAGCGCCATGTTATTTATGATTCTCGACCCTGTAGTGTCATTGTTACTCTAGGGGGTCATATCTACATAATACTAGAGGTAGTTCCAACTATTGTCCCACCTAAACATTGTCGCAAGGTAGTATCTCATACTACAAAATTCAACTTCTTCACAGTCTGTTCAAAAGGTGAACAGAAGAACACCACAACCACTGCAACCCCAGTCCAAGCACCTTATGTCCAACAGAAGCAGGTCGACAAGATTGAAGCAAAGCACAAGGATTCTTTCTGCACACATTCATCTCATCTAGCCAGACTGGTTAAAAAGTCCCAACCCTTCTAGCCATAGGTTCATGACAACCTTCAACAGGCTAAGTAATGCAACTTCTCCAGCAAGGAAAGCAACTCATCAAGATGCAGATTCAACAAATGCTTTTCCCTCTCCCTCGAGCACTCAATGCAATGGAGACCATTTCTTCCTAAGGAGGGAGGATTCCTCCAAGTGGATATCAATGGCCACCCACCTATTCCAACTGGCTCAAAACAGTGTTCTGACAACTTACTATTTTTAGCAGTTTTTTGGTTCCTAAACTTCCGAGGGCATTTTGAGGGCCTGAATAAAGTTTTTTTGGGATCGAGCACCTCAATTATCTTCAAAGGCTTTGATTGAGCCGCCAAAATGAATCTCCTCGACGATACCTTTCCAACGAGCTATCGTGTGCCCCAAACAGAGATTGTATGCCAAAGTTACGCCATCGGGAAGTTGATACACCAAACTACCCAAAAACAGGGTCCACCAAACTGTTGGTTTTTCATCTTCTAGGGTTAGGGTTTTGGATTTTATTTATGTTAAAAAGGCCGTTAGAGCCTCATTGTAATCATCTTCTTGCAAATGTGAGTATTTGTCATATCTCTTCCCATAGATGAGATGCCACCATTCTAGCGAGTCTTTCACTCTGTATTTCTACAATTTTGTACATTTCGCTCATTAATAGAAATTGTGTATTACTGTATATTTGTGCCTCTTGTTATATATCTGACATATATTTTTTATATTATTGGCTATCTTGAAATATCTCTGTATATTTCTGTGTTATATCTCCACTCTCATTTCGTGCCGAAAATAATCTGGATCATTCTCGCCTGATCCAACAATTGTAACACCATTCTCAAGCCTCTCCAGGGTACTCTTGGAAAAATGAATAGCTTTTCTACAAAGGTCGTATGTATTTAAGAAAATAGTCACAATTTAAATCCATGGTGCTTTCTGAGCTTCATGCTTCACCCATAGCTAGGCATTTAGGGTTTACCAAAACCTATGAACAGATCAAACATTCTTTTTTTGGGGATGGTATGAAACATGACGTTTGCACCTTTGTGGTTGAATGTGATACCTGTAAATGAAATAAGGGAGAAACTTTGAAAGCTCCATGAATGCTCCAACCACTTTCGATTCCACCTACTATTTGGAGGGATATTTCTATGGATTTCATTGTTGACCTCCCTAAATCGAGCAATAAGTTCGTCATCATGGTGGTAGTTGATCGCCTTTCCAAATATGCTCATTTATATTCTCTTCAACACCCATTATCCACATCCACAGTGGCTCAATTTTTTATGGATAATATATTCAAATTTCATGGCATGCCTCATTCTGTTATCTCTGACCGAGATCCCATTTTCACCACCAATTTTTGGCAAGAATTGTTCAGGATCTAGGGAACCCAATTGCATCTCAGCACCGCCTATCATCCCCAGACTGATGGCCAAACCGAATTTGTCAACAAGTGTTTGGAAACATATTTGAGGTATTTTTCATCTGACCGAAAAAATCAGTGGGCTCAGTGGTTACCTCTCACTAAATGGTGGTACAACACACCTTACCTCTCACTGAAGCAGTCTATGGGAAAAATCCATTGTCGGTACTCTCATACATACCAGGTGTCTCCAAGGTTCAAGAGGTTGAAAACACTCTTCACATTCCAAGCAACCATTCTCTGCACCTTCAAAGAAAATTTGGTCATGGCTCAGAATCACATGAAGCAACAAGTAGATTAGGGTCGTTCTGAACATCAATTTGCTAAAGGGGGGCAGGTGTTTCTTTGTCTACAACCTTATAAGAAGACTTCACTCAAAGTTGAACATTGTTAGAAACTTGCTCCCAAATTTTATGGTCCTTGTACAAGACTTATACAATTCTCAAGCAAGTGGGGCTTGTGGCCTACCAATTAGCTCTGCCCAATCATTCTAAGCTCCATCTTATTTTTCATGTCTCATGCTTAAAGAAAGTGATTGGAAATAAGTGCCACACTCAAACCAGTCTCCATGAATTGGATGAAGAAGATTCCATTTGGTTGCAGCCACATGTAGTCTTGGACCAACAAAAGCGTTGTCTCTGTCAACGAACCATCAAGGAAGTGTTAGTTCAGTGGAAAGATATAGCTCTAGAAGATGCTAGCTGGGAGCTGACTACCATTCTACAAAAAATTCCTCATCCCAAGCCTTGAGAACAAGGATGTTCTTCAAGGAGGAGGGGATGTTAGAGACCTAACCTCCCTAACCCCTCACGTAGATAGAATAATATATTTTCCATGTAATAAAGGTCAATATTAGTTAATAAGGATTATTTAATAAATGTGAGCAAGTCAATGTAAGAAGACCTAATAGAAGCTTCTGCTTATAGAAATATCTTCCTCTAAAATGTTATTTAAGAGATAGAATTAGTATAAATAAGAGTAGGAAGCATGAGAAAGCCATTGTAATAGAGTGTTGTTATGTCGGAGGTTGCCCCCTCGAAGAGGCAAGTGAACAATGTTTTCTTTCAATAAAAGTATTATTGTTGGTATTGCTATTCTCATTATTTTGTTGTTCCATTAGAATTTGTTGAATATTATTGTTTCTTCTTATTGCATTGCATTTGGTACCTTACGTAGTAGATCCCACCTTTTTTTGGAAAATTATATTTTGTATTATTTTTCAAATTTGGCCAATCAATATTTCAATCACATTTTATACACCTTTGTGTTCCTCTCCAACATTTTTCCTATTGTTTACATAAATCGAAAAACAAAAAATATATTTTTGAAGAGGAGACATCCAGAGGGATCCCACATATTTTTTATACTTTTTTGGCTATTTAGTTTTTAAGCTATAATTTTTCTCCAAGTGCCTTTGGAACTATAGCAAAAAAAAATTAAAATTTCAAAAGAAAATAAATGAAAAGTATAATATGAAATCAAAACAATGAAAATGATATTTCATTTGATAGAGGATTCAATGACAAATCCACTAGAATCAACTTTGTCAATTAACATGAGAGAGAAGAAGAAGTTTCACCCCTTGGAAGTTGTAGCTGTAGAAAATCATGCAGCGACGGGAATAGATTTCTAGATTTTAAACCTTCAATTAAGGCCTTTTATAAAGCTCAATCGAGGGATTAATGAGTATTTTCAAAATATATCATTCAAGGGTTAATTAAATCCTCGAATGAGGTCCTTGTGGATTAATAAAAGTAGCTCTATTGAGCTAAAGGCCTTCATGGCTAATTGAAAATGGACCTCAATAGAGCTATATAGCTTGATCGAGGGCGTACTTAATCCAATCTAACACCTCGATCAAGGGTTTTCCGTGTCCTTCAAGAACCCTCAATCAAGGGCTTATTTAAGTGCTACATCCAAGTCTTAATAACTTGATCAAATGCTTAAAATTACCTCGAATCGAAGATATGAAAAACACTATTTTCATGCTCTCCCTTGCCAAAAAGTGTTACCTAGCTTCATGGATTCTTCCATTGGCTACCATTAAATGCCATTGTATCTAATTCTTATCTTGTTGTCATACAAAGTTTCTGATTGAGATGTGCCAAAGAAACGAAGAAATTGTTCCTCCAAAAAGACAAAGGGTTATTAAGAAGTGAAAACGTTTTTTTTAATAATTGTGAAGCTTTGTTGAAGAAGAAAATTAAAATTAAAATTGGACTTATTCACCCCATTTTGCCATTACTAGGAAGTGACAAAGTGATTTTTTTTAATATTTGTAAAAGAAAGAAGAGCAGTAAAATTGGTTTTGTTTAGAATTGGGAATGCAATTACTAGAAAGTGAAAGTGATACTTTTCTTAATATTTGTGAAGCCTTCTTTGAAGAAGAGAGTTAAAATTGGTTTTATTTACCCTTCCACTACTTTTCTTAATATTTGTGAAGCCTTTTTTGGGATAAGAGAGTTAAAATTGGTTTTATTTACCCTTCCCTGTAGTGGAAGGATTCGAAATGGAGCAGAATTTAAATTGGTTTTATTTATACTTCTCTGAGTTGATAAGAGAGTTAAAATTGGTTTCACTACCCTTCCCTGTAGTGGAAGGATTCGAACTGGAGCATAATTTAAATTGGTTTTATTTATACTTCTCTGAGTTGGAGGGATTGGAAATGAAGGTATAAGGAACCTCTAAATATATACAGGTGAGATTGTAAAATCTCCTATCAAAGGACACTTACGAAAAGGTGGAATGAAGTCCTATATAAAAAAGATTAAGAGGAGTCAAAAACTCAAAGCAGAGTACAGTGAAGGATCCCTTGAAATCAAATATATATGGATTAATACAGGACAATGAAGAATCCCTTCAAATCAAACATATAGAATTCTTACTTAAGAATAGCAATAAAAACATTAGGAATTAAACTTCTAAAAGCAGAGTACAGTGAAGGATCCCTTGAAATCAAATATATATGGATTAATACAGGACAATGAAGAATCCCTTTAAATCAAATATATCGAATTCTTACTTAAGAACAGCAATAAAAACATTAGGAATTAAACTTCTCTTCAATAGAATCATATGATAACATAGAAGCCAAGTAAATAGATCAACAAACAACTTCAGAGTTGCTGTGTTACAACAAAGTCAGAAGAATTAATCACCGATCTTTTGGATTTACAAAGAGCCTCAAGAGACTTGTACAAGCCAAAGTTATCAACATGTAACTAACTTAAACATTTAACATATGAATATCTCCGTGGAAGAGCAAGGCAAACTAAATCCTCTGCATTCCTAGGTTGTAGCTTTAAGATAGAAAGTCTAAGATCTTCGAGAAAAACAAGTACACCGGGTGAAACATGGACATAATTTCCCACAGAGCCAAGCCCAGTGTAGTGCCAGTGCCAGTGCCAGGAGGATCCAACCACTCAATCTATCATCTGTGTACATATAGGCAACAAGGCAATTGCATCCATCTTGGTTGCATAGAGCGGTAAGGTGCTTTCTATAGCTTCTATAGAGGCGGATATCATCCATTACCTACATGTGTCTATGCAATAGTGTATTAAATTTAAGGCATTGGATATGAGATACTTATTTAGATTTGGGCCTTGCATAGATTTCTCTAAGAAGCTTATTTTTAATTGGTATTGTTTTGAGAGGTGTTTTTGACAACACAGTATGAAAAAGATGTGCAATTTCTTCTATGTTTAATATGGAACTGAAGAGTGACATGTAACATTTATAAAAAATTATAAAAAAATTAAATAAATAAAAACTATACATTGATATCTTTTTTAATTTTAAATGAAGAATAAATGCATCTTGCTGAGATCTGGAAAGATAGCTACAAATGCAACCTGTCATTCAATTTTACATTCTACTCATGGCAATCATGTTTAGAATAATAAGGCTCCATGAATGTGGAGCATAATGATAAACCTTCAAACTTCTCTGCAACTCTTATTTTGCTGTGGAGGAAATTTTGTCTTAAGTCCATCTTAGATAGATAAATAAGTAAATTCGTCAAATACTGATGGTATAAATAAGTACAATTTGTCAAATAAATACTGATGATTTCACTTTCTGTTTTTGCAATATAAAAATGGTTTGCATCTGAAAAGATTTAATCCCTCTCAACACATAATAGATCCAGAGTTAAGATGAAGATACACAAATGAAATAATAAAACTTCCAGGTTCACAAATTTTAAATAAATCGCAAACCCAAATTTTAGATGGATTTTTACTATTAATAGACAAAAAAGATAGTAAAAATAAACAAGAAATTGGGCTTTTCAGCCACAGCAACCTACTGGGAACCAATAGAGAGAACAGAGTGCCTTCTAGGAGATAGACAAACTCAATTTTTCTACAAATAGTAAAAATAACCAATTTTACCATACCAATTGAGTTTTTTACCCACAGTGCATTTTGGACCAATTTTCCCATGATCTTCAAGTGTCGATTAAGGAGCTATGAGCGATGGAATTGACAACTGTCTGGACCAAGTAAGTACTCTTGCTCTCCTCTTCATTTCTAGTGGTTTACAATTTCAAATTAGGCACCATTTTTTGAGTTTAAAGGGCGTAAATTATGAATTAGGGTGTACGCGGGTTGTAATTCATTGGGTAGCGTATATGGAGACATGTACGTGGGGAAAACAAAGCCTGTCCACATATATGTGGCCCTACATGCGACTATTAACATTACAGCTCGAGTACAAGTCCGCAAATAAGGTTTTAAAAGAGTTTGACTCAAAAAAGGGCTTTCCTTTTGCAGGATGGTACTTGAATGGAGGTAGAGAGAGCATGAGGAAGTGGATGTAGCAATGGAAAGAGATGCAGGGGCCCAACAGGCTCTAAAAAGTTGAATTCTCTCCTCTTCCATGGTTTGGATATGGCCCAATTTATAGCCTTAAAATGGAACCGAAGGATTGAGTCAGAACGTTTCCAGTATATGGAAGATCAAGGATCATGGATCTCGTGACGTGACATGGAAACCCGACAATTTTTTTTATTTTGAGCACCAAACCCGATGTACACGGGTTGTAGTGGTGCAACCTGCGTATACACATGTTGTATAACTTGTAGAGCATGTATAGGGTGCAACATTGCTTTCTTTCAATAAAGTTATTATTGTTGGTATTGTTATTCTCATTATTTTGTTGTTCCGTTAAAATTTGTTGAATATTATTGTTTCTTCTTATTGCATTACATCTGGTACCTTACGTAGTAGATCCCACCTTTTTTTGGAAAATTATATTTTTTTATTATTTTTCAAATCTGACTAGTCAATATTTGAATCACATTTTATACTCCTTTGTGTTCCTCTCCAATATTTTTCCTATTGTTTACATAAATCCAAAAACAAAAGATAACTTTTTGAAGAGGAGACATCTAGAGGGATCCCACATATTTTTTATATTTTTTTGGCTATTTAGTTTTTAAGCTATAATTTTTCTCTGAGTGCCTTTGGAACTATAGCAAAAAAATTTAAAGTTTCAAAAAAAAAAACGAAAAGTATAATATGAAATCAAAACAGTGAAAATGATATGCCATTTGATAGAGGATTCAATGACAAATCCACTAGAATCAACTTTGTCACCTAACATGAGAGAGAAGAAGAAGTTTCACCCCTTGGAAGTTGTAGCTGTAGAAAATCATGCAGGAACGGGGATATATTTCTAGATTTTAAATGCTCAATTAAAGCCTTTTATAAAGCTCAATTGAGAGATTAATGAGTATTTTCAAAATATATCATTCAAGGATTAATTAAACCCCCGATTGAGGTCCTTGTGGATTAATAAAAGTAGCTCGATTGAGCTAAATGTCTTCATGGCTAATTGAAAATGGACCTCAATAGAGCTATATAGCTTGATAGAGAGTGTACGTAACCCAATCTAACACCTTGATCAAGGGTTTTCCGTGTCTTTCAAAAACCCTCAATCAAGGACTGCTTATTTAAATGCTCGATCCAAGTCTTAATAACTTGATCGAATGCTTAAAATTACCTCTATGGAAGATATGAAAAACACTTTTTTCATGCTCTTCCTTGGCAAAAAAAAAAAAGTGTTACCTAGCTTCATGGATTCTTCCATTCGCTACCATTAAATTCCATTGTATCGAATTCTTATCTTGTTGTCATACAAAGTTTCTGATTGAGATGTGCCAAAGCAACGAATAAATTATTCCTCAAAAAAACATACTGTTATTAAGAAGTGAAAACGTTTTTTGAATAATTGCGAAGCTTTGTTGAAGAAGAAAATTAAAATTAAAATTAGATTTATTCACCCCATTTTCCCATCACTAGGAAGTGACAAAGTAATTTTTTTGAATATTTGTAAAAGAAAGAAGAGCAGTAAAATTGGTTTTGTTTACTCTAATTTAGAATGGGGAATGCAATTACTAGAAAGTGAAAGTGGTACTTTTCTTAATATTTGTGAAGCCTTCATTGAAGAAGAGAGTTAAAATTGGTTTTATTTACCCTTCCACTACTTCTCTTAATATTTGTGAAGCCTTCTTTGGATAAGAGAGTTAAAATTGGTTTTATTTACCCTTCCAAGTTCCCTGTAGTGGAAGGATTCAAATTGGAGCAGAATTTAAATTGGTTTTATTTATACTTCTCTGAGTTAATAAGAGAGTTAAAATTGCTTTCACTACCCTTCCCTGTAGTGGAAGGATTTGAAATGGAGCAGAATTTAAATTGGTTTTATTTATACTTCTCTGAGTTGGAGGGATTGGAAATGAAGGTACAAGGAACCTCTAAATATATACAGGTGAGATTGTAAAATCTCCTATCAAAGGACACTTACGAAAAGGTGGAATGAAGTCCTATATAAAAAAGATTAAGAGGAGTCAAAAACTCAAAGCAGAGTACAGTGAAGGATCCCTTGAAATCAAATATATATGGATTAATACAGGACAATGAAGAATCCCTTTAAATCAAATATATCGAATTCTTACTTAAGAACAGCAATAAAAACATTAGGAATTAAATTTCTGTTCAATAGAATCATATGATAACATAGAAGCCAAGTAAATAGATCAACAAACAACTTCAGAGCTGCTGTGTTACATCAAAGTCAGAAGAATTAATCACCGATCTTTTGGATTTACAAAGAGCCTCAAGAGACTTGTACAAGCCAAAGTTATCAACCTGTAACTAACTTAAACATTTGACATATGAATATCTCCGTGGAAGAGCAAGGCAAACTAAATCCTCTGCATTCCTAGGTTGTAGCTTTAAGATAGAAAGTCTAAGATCTTGGAGAAAAACAAGTACACCGGGTGAAACATGGACATAATTTCCCACAGAGCCAAGCCCAGTGTAGTGCCAGTGCCAGGAGGATCCAACCCCTCAATCTATCATCTGTGTACATATAGGCAACAAGGCAATTGCATCCATCTTGGTTGCATAGAGCGGTAAGGTGCTTTCTATAGCTTCTATAGAGGCGGATATCATCCATTATCTGTGTCCATTACCTACATGTGTCTATGCAATAGTGTATTAAATTTAAGTAAGGCATTGGATATGAGATACTTATTTAGATTTGGGCCCTTCTTAGATTTCTCTAAGAAGCTTATTTTTAATTGGTATTGTTTTGAGAGGTATTTTTGACAACACAGTATGAAAAAGATGTGCAATTTCTTCTATGTTTGATATGGAACTGAAGAGTGACATGTAACATTTATAAAAATTTATAAAAAAATTAAGTAAATAAAAACTATACATTGATATCTTTTTTAATTTTAAATGAAGAATAAATGCATCTTGCTAAGATCTGGAAAGATAGCTACAAATGCAACCTGTCATTCAATTTTACATTCTACTCATGGCAATCATGTTGAGAATAATAAGACTCCATGAATGTGGAGCATAATGATAAACCTTCAAACTTCTCTGCAATTCTTATTTTGCTGTGGAGGAAATTTTGTCTTAAGTCCATCTTAGATAGATAAATAAGTAAATTTGTCAAATACTGATGGTATAAATAAGTACAATTTGTCAAATAAATACTGATGGTTTCACTTCCTGTTTTTGCAATATAAAAATGGTTTGCAACTGGAAAGATTTGATCCCTCTCAATACATAATAGATCCAGAATTAAGATGAAGATACTCTAATGAAATAATGAAACTTCCAGGTTCACAAATTTTAAATAAATTGCAAACCCAAGTTTTAGATGGATTTTTACTATTAATAGACAAAAAAAATAGTAAAAATAAACAAGAAATTAGGCTTTTCAGCCACAGCAACCTACTGGGAACCAATAGAGAGAACAGAGTGCCTTCTAGGAGATAGACAAACTCAACTCACTTTCTAGTAAAAATAAACAAGAAATTGGGCTTTTCAGCAACCAGCTGGGAACCAATAGAGAGAACAGAGTGTCTTCTAGGAGATAGACAAACTCAACTCACTTTTTAGTAAAAATACACAAGCAATTAGGCTTTTCAGCAACCAGCAAGCACCTCGGGAGTCGGAACCAATATTGAACTGAGTGTCTTCTGGGAGATATACAAACTCAACTCAATTTTTAGTAAAAATAAAGCAGAAATTGAGCTTTTCAGCAACCAGCAACCACCTCGGAACCAAGAGAGAGAACAGAGTGTCTTCTAGGAGATAGACAAACTCAACTCACTTTAAGAAGATTTTTTTTCTCACATCTGAATCAAGAGGGAGAACAGAGTGTCTTCTAGGAGATAGAGAAATTCATCTCACTTTTTAGTAAAAATAAACAAGAAATTGGGCTTTTCAGCAACCACCTGGGAACCAATAGAGAGAGCAGAGTGCCTTATACGAGATAGACAAACTCAACTCACTTTAAAAAGATTTTTTTTCTTACATCTGGTAAGAATTCTGCCACAAATTATAGTTCTATTTGACTGATAAGAATTTCAGTAATGTAACTTTACCATCAGGGATTTTGGTCCATTTAAAACTACAGGGATTTTGGTTCATTTAAAACTATCCAAATTATCAAAATTCCAAAAAAAAAAATTCAAAATGGAAATGTACGTCACAGAAAAAGTTGGCTTAAAAAATAAAGTTTCTCCGCCTATTAAGTCACTCAGAAAATAAAACAATTTAAATAAATGAAATCTCCCATCCTTGATCGCTGCATAGTGCCAATGCCATACATGTTTGCACTGTGCACTGCAAGATCCTCTTCAAATTCCTCTGTCCGGAGCAAGATCCTCTTCAAATTCCAAATATGCGCTCAACTACTGACCCAAGTCGTACAGATGGTGAAAACTCTGCAGCTCTGTTATCTCATAACAAAGCTGAAGAGATTTAAAACAGCTAGTTTTTCCCCACTTTTTCCCAACTCCACGAACTTATTGGGCGGTCATGAACTGCTCGTAGATGGGATTTTGCTCATATTTGGGCGTTTGTAGATTAAACAAACAGATCTGCTGTCATGGGATTATGAGCAAAATCCTATCTATGAGCAGTCATGTGCACCCGACTGTATGAGTTCTTGAATTAAATCTATCCATYATATGACACTTTCCAKGGCAAAATTTTCTTCGTTCAATATCAAGTTTTCGACTTGAATATATAGTTTCTCTTMTGGGAATATCCTTTGTCATATCCARTGAGATTTCTTCAGGCCCTCGMGTGAATGCATGTTGAAAGTACGTTGACTKGAGTCACAATATGGAAGTTTAATGTGAAMTGTACATAAKAATCACAAGTGTGAAAGAAAARTGTTCAAATATAAATAAGAAATAACAACCACTAGTGTGAACGGGTTCCATATCTGACAAACCAGTTGRTGAGGTCCACGGGAACGACAGAGAGCACAATGTATTCMCTTGACTACACGGATAGATTAAAAATRAAATCGAGATATCTGAAAGAAAAGTGTTCACATATAAATAATAAACAACAACSACCAGTGTGAACCAGTATCAACGGGTTCCMTAGATATCTGACAAASTAGTTAGTGAAGTCCACACACACAGTACAATCTATTTCATTGACTGCACGGAACCCTCTARTTAGATCCATATTGACSTTCGACRACCAAAACATATAAGGCCAGGGCTTCGGAAAATCCAGTAAAATATCCAGCTTCTTTTAGATTTTCGTTTACTAATTGAAAGATAGTACMAGGAATTCACAAGGAGGGTTTCAACGCTACTAATGAAGGTGGGACCAAAGCCCAAAGATTTTGACATTTAAAATGAAAGCCCATTCCMCTATGTTATAGGYTTTTAAAAAAATAAATTATTCCTCATTAGATTTGATTCATTAGAACYWATGWTTCTTTTARGAGGAAACACATRTTYTTAACCATTAGACYTTTGGTCAAGATTTTATGGGACACTTYAAAAAAGTGATGAGTATATAGCTAATGATCAACTCTTAGGCTCCCACTTTATGAATGAACTTAATGAAGCCCTAAGTGATTCTAGCTCCTAGAGATTGGGTTTTCAAAGTTTTTTTATAAACTTAGAGAAGGTCTTGGCTAATCAATTCCCATGTKACCATATAGACTTCACAATGGAACCCATTGAGTCTAGGCACCTTATCATCAACCRTTTCATGGAGGGTTGTCGAATGTTCTTCAAYAGATAGTTCTTGGTCACATGACCACCTTTATTTGTCAAAAACCATGCACGAGACTATGTCAAGACACGTATGAGTGACTGAGTAGAACCCAAAGCACTCTTTGAGAAGGATTTACCTCTCACTCRATAACATAACTAATAAGTTGAGGATATTTCAAAGTAGAAATGCCACATTTTCCTTCATAATGCTTGGAAGAAAAGCATTTGGCACCTAGCCATATAATACAYAKGACCATACCCAATGAAAAACTTACAAMTTTGACTTCTTTCATTACAAACCTAAAGCATAACACATCTCCATCTTGCTAGCCTCAAGGTGTGGGAGAGCACCAAAAGGGTTGTTCAAAGTAGTAGATGGGTRGAGTAGTGAGTGCCCAAAAGTAAACTTCCTAAGTTGGTTGCTTTGATTGGTTATTGACATCATTCATTATTTMTTTGCCTTGTSAATGTAGSAGAGTGAGTTATGAGACTATYGCTTCCTTGTTTTCCCAAACTAACAAAGGGTTTAGGAAAATAGATATTGGATCAACARATATTTCGAAATCAACATATTCCAAGGATAAGCCATCAATTTCATTATGCAAATATTGGAGAAGCATCATAACCAAAAGTATGATAAAGAACATTGGAATGCATATAATCAAAGAGATCATTGGTCATTATAAACCTCCCCAAAGCTAATAATCCATGAAGATTCAGAGCTTCACCCTTCTTTCAATAGGTAAAGAATAATCAATAGGCTTATAGTAGTAGGGATTAGACAATAAAGCTCAAATTTAGTTGGGGGCGGGGTGGCTTTCTTTTTCCTGTGAAAGAAAAATGAAAGGGAGGGTGGTTGTGGCCACAACACTATTGTTGAGGGCCTTCCTTCATTAAGTATGAAACTTGACCCAACTATCCATGTTTGCCAATTTTTCCAGCTCAGGGTTGGGCTAATGCAAGTAGAGACCCACACCCAATTTCAATCTTCTCTTTGAAATGATATGATGTGGATCATATAGCCAGACTTCTCCTTGATTCAAATCCAATGCAGTTAACATTCTCTCAACAACATCCTGAGCTTCTCTTGATCTCACAATAAAAGGGCCAATATATTGTGGTAGCTTAAAAGTGATCTTTCGATTTTTAGAAGCCAAATGAATGTAATCTAAATTGAATCGTTGTCATATATACTCCAAAGAAAAAAATTTGAGAGTTAAATAGACAAGTAACTTGAAAGGGTGTAACTCAAAGCCATACACCCTTATAATTGTGCAATCCTCATATAGGTACCAATCTCCCACACATGTTTGTGGCTCAATTGTAGAAAAATCCTATAATCAAGGTGAATTTTGGAAGGAACATCTCTATAAAAAGTGTCCACTTAAAGATTAAAAAAAAAAAAAAAAACATTTCTTAAACATATTTTTAATGCTACTTAAAATCAACTACTTAAATAAATCTCTATAAAAAGTTTTACAATCAATATAATATCCTATATCTTTAAATATAAGAGTCAATGATGAGATACATGTATATCAATGTATCTCTATGAAAAGTTGGTGTAAAGAAGCTATAAAAAGAATAAACATTACCATTAACACCTAACCACTACCAAGTTCAAGTTCATGTCATAGTAATATTATACCACTTTGAAAGTTATAAACATTGTAAAAGTTATTATCCTTAATTTGTAATGATAGAGAATGATCCTCTCTGACAATTGATAAATGACATTTTATTTTAAATTATATTATGTAAAATAATAATTTAAAACTTTTTATGGAATGTTAAAAGGATATTGAAAGCAATAATTTATAAAAGCTACATATAATTTATAAAAGCTACATAAAATCCCAAGTCAATATTTTATTTTCATATTGTAAGGTGGATGTTTCTTCTAAGTAAATAATCTTATTGAATATTTATTTTAACAATGAAGTTATAAGCACTATCAAGTTATAAGCACTATCGACATGGTCCCACAACATAGCAATGTTAATACTTCTAACTTTTGACAGGGTCATTAACATGTTGATATAAGTGTTTTAGCTAATTAATGTAGATTTATTTTAACTATGGATTTATTATACGTCGAGAGGGATCAAATCCCTCGAGGTGCAAATCTTTCCTCAAGTTTTTTAAATCTAAAAAAATGTTTTCATCTCAAAAAGTAAACAACAGTTATACACGAAATAAGAAATTCTCTCTCTATATATTGATATAAAATTATTTTACTTCCAATGAATATTGAAATATTTTATTTATATATTTTTGTTACTTTTTTAGAATTTCATATGTCAACCCCATATTAAGCATGGAAGGAATTGCACATCTCTCAAAACTGAAGGAAGCCCCTCTATGCTTAAATAATAAGAGTGAAGGGAGCTCTAACTGGGTAGTTCATAAGGCACAATACTTGCTAAGGTTTTGCAAATGGGGTAGCAAGCTAAGTGGGCTTGATTGTGGGGAAAACTCCACAGTTAAGCGCG
>ML797623.1:341838-361452 GCA_009831015.1 Picea engelmannii | reverse complement strand
CCCTCCGAGATCCTGAGCTCAAGTATGATATATTAGAAAATCAGTCTTATGCACTAGTCAAAGAACTCAAGGCCTGCAGGGTTTACGTGTTATAGTCTAGCATAACGGCCTTTGTTCCTAGCAGCAGTGTCAAAGAGATTATGGTCCAGCCAGACAGCAAGGGGAAAAGAGGAAAATGGATTGTCAAGTTTTTGGAGTATGATTTGCACATAAATCCCACCAAGATGATCAAGGGGCAAGAACTGGCCAAGTTGCTATTAGAATCGAAATGCAAGGTGCTAGAGTTGCATCAAATCTTCACCCAATCAGATGCACCCATCATACAACCTGGACAAGACAACTTGCATGTATTTGAAAATTATTCCTCTTCACCTTGGTATAAAAACATCATCTATTTTCTACAACATTTTGAATATCCACCAGATCCGAAGAAGACAAAGGCCAAGTCTCTCAAGTTGAAAACCATCAAATTCTGCATTTCAAACCAGAACTTGTATTTGAGAGATCCTGTTGGCATCCTGTTAAGATGCCTTGATGAAAATGAAGCTAAAAAAGTCACAACAGAAATGTACAAAGGAGTGTGTGGAGGGCACCAGCATTGGAAAGCCACAGCGCTCAAGATCCTAAGGGCAGGATACTACTAGCCCTCCATTTTCTCTGATGTGTTTTCCACTGTTAGAGCCTGCAATGAATGTCATATTTTTGCAGGAAAATAGAAGTTACTATCATTGCCCCTAAAACCTATCAAATCCAATAGTTTGTTTCAGCAATGGAGGTTAGACTTCATAGGATAAATAAATCCACCCTCCACTGGACAACACAAGTGGATCCTCACTGCCACCGACTACTTCACCAAATGGATTGAGTCTATGCCCACCAAGAACGCCACTGACAAGGTAATCATGAATTTCCTAGAAAATAATATTTTTGCCAGATTTGATTGCCCCAGCAAGCTTGTAACATACAATGCCCAAGTGTTCAAATCCAAGGCCATGATTGATTTTTGTGGAAGCCACAACATTTCCTTGACACATTCTACACCCTATTATGCTCAGGGGATTGGCCTGGCAGAATCATCAAACAAGACTCTCATCAGGATCATTAAAAAGTTGTTGACTGAAAGAAAGAAATCCTGGGACTCTAAACTCAAATATGCCTTATGGGCTGACAGGATCAGCACTAAGAAGTCTCTGGGAACCTCACCATTCCATCTTGTTTATGGCATAGACGTTGTTTTTCCTACTGAAATCGGTATACCAGTACTGAAATTTTTGCAGGACGACATTGAGGAGCCCAATGACATCCAACGAAGGATCTTCCAGATTATAGAAGTTCGGCAGAGAAGAGAGGCACTTGATCAGAGAGCAGAGGCATACCAGAGCAACATCAAATCAGCCTTTGATAAGAAAACCAAGAAGGAGACTTTTCAGGAAGGTGACCTGGTTTTGAGGAGAGATGCCAAAAGGGATGACAAGTCCAAGCACGGTAAATTCGACAACCTCTGGTTTGGCCCTTTTAAGGTTATTGAAGTTATGGACAACAACACGTTCATCTTGCACAATCTAGATGATACAGAGATATCTAGAGGCCCAGTAAATGGGCGCTTCCTTAAACACTATTTTGTTTGAGGATGGGGGAAGGTCCCTCTTGTACCATAGACACTTTCCTTTATTGTTTCTTTTGATTAGTTAGTTATGTGTGAATAAAGACTCCATAGCCCAACAAGGCATTGGGGTGTAGTTTCAGTTTGTTAATTCAATAAAATGCATGGATGAGGGACAGTGACATATACGTAGGGATGACAGACAAAAGTGAGGGTAAGTGATGAAAGGTAAGATAAGTTATTTAATCTCAAGGCACCAATCTACAATTCTTATCACCTCACAGGGACGAGCTATCCCCAGTTGGAGCCAATGTTGTAACCTAGTTCTGCATCCCCCGCCTCTCCTTTCTTTTTCTCTATGCCTTCATCAATTTTTCATTTTTCTGGTCGATTAACTCATTTTCCCATTACTGAGTGACTTGGTTCTTGTTTGCTTCTTTCATGTTTGAGTCTTTGCGCATTTCATTTTCTATCTTCCTTGAAAGATGAAATATACATCGTGTTTGGTTCAAATGAATTTTCATCACGTTTTCCATGGATTGAGCTCACCACATGTTTCCCAAGCATTTTTGTATGTACAAGGAATGCCCTTGCACACAACGTAGCAATCCAGAACATCAAATTTCAGGCTCAGACTGTGCGAATGAACATGGAAATTTTCAACGGTAAAGATTCGCCAAGCAAATCATATCAACGGTTGTAGTTCATGGCGGGAACGTAGAATTGTGTGGATTTTAACACCAAGAGTCATCAGAAGACTTGAAGAGAATCTAGGTCATTCATCTTCCATGACACGCAGTGACAGATCATCCACTTCGGCGATTTTCACTTTGGATTTTTCCAAGCACAAACATTCAAAACTCCCAAAGAGCCAAAGACCCGAAGTGAATCAGGACCATACATCAACGGAGACACGTGGAAATAGATCGTCCACTTTGGGATTTTTCCTCTAGGAGATTTTCAGGTTTCACATTCGAAAGACCCAAAGAACCAAAGACCCTAAGTCGCGAAGTAAATCTAAACCATCCATCATACATGACACATGGCGACAGATCAGTTACTTCAGCGATTTTCCTTCAGGATTTTTCCAAGAACTAACATTTGAAACTCCTAAATACCGAAGCCCGAAGTGTTGAAATACGTGGCAACCAGCAGTTGAGACATGTGGCACAGTCATGAGGTAGGACACGTGGAATCCATCTTAGGCCATTCGGTTGTGTCATTCTCCCATTTCCACGTGACACATGTCACCTTTCTCTCCAAGACACCTCAGAATCTGTGACATCATACCACATCAGGCCACCACGTCACTTCGGCAATTTTCCTCTGGGAGATCTTCATGCTTAATATTTGAAACTCCCGAAGCCTGGATCTCCGAAGAGAATATGGGTTTTTCATCCATCACGACATGCAGCAACAGATCATTAACTTCAATATTTTCCTCCGAGAGACATTCCATGTTTCACATTCAAAACACCCGAAAGCCCGAATTGAATCTGGACCATTGATCCCAGGTCAACGAGAATTGTCGATCCTTTCAGATAAATGTCACTCAGATCTCGGATCATAATCAAATCGATGGATATAGTTCATTACGGAAACACAAACTGCCCGGATGTTAATTTTCCAGAGCAGTCCCGTAATTTAAACCACCGTATTTCTGGAAGGGTATGTGGCAGCTTTTGGTTAATTGCGGGCCCAAAGGAGGTCTAAATCCAAACCACCCTCAATAGCCCCTGCAATCACGTGCTCGAATGATGTCAGATCACCGCGTCACCTCACACGTCGTCTCCCCTCATCCTACTCACTACCCTCACTCCTATCACCACCCGACACTTGTCCTATGTTAAACCCCACACTGATCTCCATCGGCGGTGACCCACCTCTCTAGATCAATGATCCTCAAGAACTCAGACACCCCCCTCTTTAATCCGCTTACCACCTACACCCCCCTCTTTAATCCGCTTACCACCTACACCCCCCTCTGAGTTCCTCTCGGGTTGTTTTTTAATACTACCCCCTCTCGCCTTTCGCCACCAATTTTCCACTCACTTCCCATCCTATCTACTCCTCCTCTCCCTACGCGCTCCCTATATCCCTCACTACTCATCATATACCCTCGCGTCCATTCATATTGTCTCCTGATTGGATGCTCGCCTCCAAGTCTCCCCTCATGCCTGATAGGTCAACAACCATTCCATCGAAGCTATTTCACAGGTACAGATGTCAGCTAACAGGGTCAGTACAAAGTGCGCTTGGCTTCTGAAAGATTAGGCATAAACAGGGAGCTAAGTCTCAGTCACAGGTCAACGCAGATTAGTTCCAGAAACACTTCAGCAAGCTCTGTTCATCCAGCTGGTTATCTCTAGTGGCCTCCAACAGCTCGCAGAGATGTCATCATTCAACATAGAGCTCTGCTCTGTCACTCCGAGACCTATTTTCGACCACTCAGTTCCTCCAGCACATGCATCAGTTCTATCACAGAGACAGTGGTAGATTCATTTGATTAAGTCCAACATTTTCCTAGATTAAATGCAAGAGTGTTCTTTTGTGTGTGATAAGAACCACTCTTGTTGTTTAATTCTGGTATCTTAGTGAAGTTAATATTTTTTTTTACGAGCAATTCCCTAGATCGAGGTCTCAGTCCCCTAAGGACGAGAGCCTCTTCAACTCTTTTAAATAGTCATTTTTTTGGATATTGTAATGGTCGGATTTTTTCAGGAAAGAACAACAATACAACAGACTAGTTGGACCCATTTTATGCATGGATTAAAGCTCTCTACCTGGTGAACGTACTCTTGATAACAGTGTTTTTTTCAACTCTTCATGTGTTTTCATTCTTATCTTGAATACAGTTTTTTATTTGTGCAACGTACATTTCATTTTCTTTCAATTATTGTGTGACTTATTTTTACTGATATGCAACCTGTCAAACAGCTAATGCTTTAGTGAAGATTTATTTTCTGCAACCTGTGGGAACTATTGTTTTTTGATACATGTTTGATGTCTTGAAATGATATTTTAAGTATTGAACTTCTTACAGCAGATTATTCATTGAGTAATTTGTTGTTTTCCTCTGTTTTCTATTATTTCACTAGTATGTCACTAGTGTGCGATCAACCAAGAAGGGCTCTTATCCATATCGTTATACCAACCCAACCTTGCCTTTGTCTTGATAGATTAACCCTCTGACCAACCAACAAAAAGTTAAAGAAACAATCATTCTAAAATGATAGGTGGCCTAGCTTTTCCCTTTTGCAATCAAGTGCATACCTTAGGACCAACATTCACTATCAAAGGTCAGAGTTATTCGATGTCGTTCTCCTAGGGAAATATATTTTGTTACTCTGTTCCTGGGCGGCCACGCCAGAAGATGTTGGTCCTAAAGTCTGCACCTGACTACTAAAGGGAAAAGTTACACCATCTCAAGTTTTATGGATGATTATTATTTTGATAATTTGATTTTTTGGGTCAATTAAAAGGTTGGTTTTACCAAGACAAGGTCATGGTTTGGTTGGAAAAATGATATGGATGAGAGTCCTCCTTGGTTGGTGGCACACTAGTGACAAACAAGTGAAATAATAGCAGACAAAGGGAAACAACAAATTACTCAATAAATAATCTGCTGCAAGAAGTTCAATACTTAAAATATCATTTCAAGACATTAAACATGTATAAAAAACACAATTTATCCCATAGGTTGATATAAAAACAAATCTTCACCAAGCATTAGTTGCTTTCACAGGTTTCATATCATTAAAGATGAGTTATAAAATAGCGGAATGAAATGAAATGTACTTTGCACAAATCAAAATTGCATTCAAGATAAGATAAAAACACATGAAGATTTGAACGAAACACTGTCATTAAAAGTATATTCACCAGGTAGAGAGCTTTAATCCATGCATGGAACGGGTCCAACCAGTCTGATGTATTGCTATCCTTTCCCAAAAATACAACCCTCAAAACATACAGAAACTACATATTTATCGGAGTTGCAGAGGCTCTCGTCCCTTTGGAACTTAGACTTAACTCTACATCAACAATTGTAGAACAACTTATTAACTTGACTAAAACAATGATGGATTAAAACAATGTATACTTCACACTTGACTTAATCAAAAGAGTGGTTCTTATCACACACAAAAGACCACTTATTGTTCTTTTAAACTAAAAGAGTCTTGAACTGAATCATTAAAAACTACCACTAGCGATGAAACTGGACTGATGCATGTGCTCGAATGAACTGGGTGGCAGAAAAAGACTAGGAATGATAGAACTGATTTTTGCAATGAGTAATGGCATGCATACGCATTGTTTTAGGCCACTGAACGATAACTGGCTATATCTGGCAGCTTATTCACATTATCTGTTTGAGGAAGAGGTAGGTCTCCCGGTGTTTTTCCCAGAATCTTCGACATTCTTGTTTTCTCTGTGATGGATTGGTCGCGGTCTGCTACCATTCTGCTTCTCTTCGTGACTTTCCTTCGACGATTCAGCTTAACGCCCAGTTGATTTCCACGCGTTGCTATCAGATTAGACGTGATAAAAGAACGTGATTGTGGAAGTTGTCAAAGGAGGTTTTTTTCCACACCGCTCTGACCCCCGCAATCCACCACAAGCTACCACATACCTCTCCAACAATACCATGGTTTCGATTGTGGGACCGCTCAAGGATGTTAACGCTCGGGAATTTTATGTCCTTGCAATAAAGTGTGGTCGTCGATCGTGTCGCAATATGTGATCCAGGTGACCCTACTACTTTAGCGCCCCTGCTAAAGTTCCATCCGTCTACCATATTAGGACTCCCCTATATGATTTAGCGATGGCGCCAATTTCTTAGAGCTCGGGATATTTTGAACGCGGAGCATGAATATCTCTCGAAGTTACCTTTTCCCAAAGTGACGTGGAGCCCTGACATGAATGCCATGTATCCTGACGTATGAGTGCCATGTGTCTCAGGCGAATGAGTTCCACGTGTCTCAGGGAATGAGTTCCATGTGTCTCCGAGACTTCGGGCTTCGGGAGCTCAGAATGTAAAGCATGAACACTCCCGAAGTAGTTTCTCCTGGTTGACGTGGCAGTCTCTTGTCACTTCGGGACTTCGGGCTTCAGGAGCTCGGAATGTAAAGCATAGAACACTCCCGAAGTAGTTTCTCCCGATTGACGTGGCAATCTCTCGTAACTTTGGGACTTCAGGCTTCGGGAGCTTGAAATGTAAAGCATGGAAAACTCCCAAAGTAGTACGGGCCCGGTTGACGTGGAAGTCTCTCGTCACTTCAAGACTTCGGCCTTCAGGAGCTCGGAATGTAAAGCATGGAACACTCCCAAAGTAGTTTCTCCCGGTGGACGTGGCAGTCTCTCGTCATTTCGGTACTTATGTCTAATCGTTAATCCTTGTGCAACTTTGAAACTCTGAATGTACAAGAGTCATTGATCTGAAATGTTCATGGGATATGCACCGTTGAAAATTGAACCTGTATGTTTGCTTGTATTTCAAGCCCGAAATGGATTGCTTTGAATGCTGCAATTTTTCTCATGGTTTCTTACTGTGCATACTAAGGAATGGCGGAACCAGATGTCTCCTGCGTACAGGAAAGTCTTGGTGGGTCTGATACATGCTCAATTAGTGGAAAACATGATGACAAGTATTTCAAACTCAAACCAGACATTTAATTATCTTTCAAGGAAAAAAGAAATAATTTGGCGCAAAGAATCAGTCAAGCAATCCAATAAGGAAAACTAGGTCATTGAAGAGATGGGAAACCAACTTTATCAACCAAAAGAGAAAAAATTCGACGAAGGCATAGGGAAATGAGAGAGAAGGAGCAAGGGTATAGACCTAGGTTACAACAGGAAGGAAAATTGAACTACGAGCATAAAGAAGAATTGAAGAACTAGGATAAAGACCTGCGTAGAAGACAAAAAAAACATTAAAGAGAAAACATAATGGCAATACGACGGGAATGTGTAGTCAGAAATGAAGAAGCGATGATAAGATCTTGATAGGCTGGCTAGAAATATAGACCATGACCCATCAAAATATACGAATTTAATGCAGAATATGGAAGGAATTGAATGTGAATACAATCAGATGGGATTAAGAATTTTTGGCACAAAGAGGAAGATAATAGTTGGCAACATCCTATAAGAGAAGAACAGGGGGAAATGAGTAAGGTTTATTGTTGTTTGGCATCTGTAGAGAACATAGAGACAAAGAAGAGCCAGAGCTTATGAGAGAGAGAGTTGAGTGTGTTGCAGACCAAATCAAAGTACGAAAAGTCATGGAGCCTCCAAAGACAGGATATTCCACATCAGAAACAAAGAAACCACACACTAAGCAGGAAGAAACACCAGTGCAGGAAAAAATATTGAGAGTGGAAGCAACAAATCCATGCTTGGAAAACTTTTCCAGAGCGTATGTGTCACCTAAGAAGCCTACAACCAAGAAAATCATACTATAGAAAGAGGTGAAGTATGACCTTGTTACACCAATGATTCCACCCGGGATCACTATTGAAGAAGATATGTTGGGAACCATAGGAAGCCTAACATTTTCAGACCACGACCTGACAGATCTGAAGAAATTTCTAGAATTAGCACCATACAATTACCTACCCACATCATCCATCCCAAATTCACTTATAATCACAGTCTAGTCACAAGAATGGACCACAGGACTACAAAGAACAAGAATATTGAACCTATTGGAGATCCCACATTTTGGCAAAAGCGCAAAGATCAACATCTGCGTCAAGTTATTGTTAAGTTGTGTCCACAAAGGATTTCTATGGTTGGACAAGGAAGTTTCGATTGAAACACAATTGATTGTGTGGATTATGTTGGAACAAATATTGAAATTTTGGCTTTTGGTAGCTTAGGAGGAAAAACGTTATAGGGTTTAGCTACTGAAAGTGAAGACTTTCGATAGCTTAAATCTCAGGTTTCATATGCCCTTAGCTGCCGAAAGTGTAGATGTGTTTTTACCCAGAAATCAAGTCACGTGGAGGTACTAAAAGAATGCAATAAACGGCAATAAAATCGCTATAATAAGGTTTTACATAAGTGTCACGTCACCATTTCGGGTTATCGGCAATCGAGGGTTTGGCTGACAAAGATTTTGACCATTTCTCTGTTTCCCCAAAACCCGAAACCCGAAAGCAATAAATGGCAATAAAATCGCTATAATAAGGTTTTACATAAGTGTCATGTCACCATTTCGGGTTTTCGACAGTCTAGGGTTTGGTCGACATAAAGATTTTGACCATTGCTCTATTTCCCCGAAACCTAAAACCCGAAATCGAGGTTTCGGGACTTTCGGTGGCTTACAGTGCTCTGAAATCACACTGTTAGCTGCCGAAAGCCAGGAATTTCGGTGGCTAAGATACCCCTGTTTTCGACCTGTTAGCCACCGAAATCGCAGGTTTTTCCAAAAAAACTGCCTGTGGGAAAACTCACTTTTCTCAACCTTGGAGAGGTCGTTTTACACATTTGAATAGTCGATTGATATCAACAGATCCTAATATTTCCAGTGGTATATTCAGATCCTAATTTAGAGCTTGGGAAGGTAGGCAAAAGTTCCCCGCAAGATGGCGCTGCAGACATGACCCAGAAATGTAGGAACACGCTCAGATTTCAGTTAAATAACTGCCAGTTCGTTTCTCAGTCAGTTTTGAGGTCGTTTCTCATATGTTATATGTTGAAGGCTTATATATTGTATATTTCTTTGAGAGAGAAGGGGGGGAAAAGACACACATGAGTAGTACTCCTGGGCTGTAACATTTGTTTTCCTGTTTAAATAAAAGAGTACATAGCCATTTTTAATCTACAGCAGAGATTCTTGTGATTTTGTTTGCAGAGAATGTCTTATTACTTCATTCTAGCATCATTTCACTTGGTTTTATTTCCATTTTCTTCCCGATTTGTGACTATGTTTGTAATGGAATTCATCCGTTTGTTAGATGCTCTAGTGCAGGGCATGTTATAGGTTGTTTCTTGTAGAGATCTGAAGGTTCATAATTCATCCTTGGATAGATGCTTTGTCCCAACCATCTCTTTCCACTTATTTATGCTTGGAATTCACTCATTGTTAAGTGCTCCTTGCATTTTGATATGTTTTCTCTCTATTTTGTTGCCATACTTTTATAAATCCTTCTCTCTATAATCAACTTCTACCTCGCCTTTGTTCCATGGATTTCCATCGCCGAAACACTCTTATTATTTGCTTAATCATTTGACTCCATTCCCAATAGACTACCTCCTGGTCCAACTCACCAACCCTAAAAACCCAAAACTTTCTGTTACCCACAGATCTTACCATTGTTAAGCTTATTGAACATCCTATTGTGAAATATATTCGAGAGATACCTCTCAGGTTGGAAGGGGCAGCTTCTAATCAAAAGTGGTTCATGGTTATCTAGGAATTTACTTGCACGCAACCCAAATCGAGTTCTGAGTGATAACTTATTTTTTCATTTAAAATGTGTTAAGACTTGGCTCTATTACAGCCTAGAGTCAACTCTTGTGACAACAGATTACAGGATTACCATAAGTGGGGAAGACCCCCTACCATTGTTCACAAACAAGACGTAGGAAAAATCATTAGCAGAAAGAATGAAGGGAAAATATGGCACATTTAGAGGAGCATGTAGACTATATGTCGTGAGCATAAATGATGATATTGTAATATTTGCAACATAGGTGTTGGCCTGTAAGTTACGTAGGAAATGTTGAAAAACTCAGGTGTTATAAGGAGTTGTAGTAGCAATGGAGAAGTGTGTAGCAAGAGTGATGATGAACTGGGAAACATTTCTCGTGAATCTATTTTTAACTAATTGCAGGGAGGTATAGGAGAAAGAAACAGAGTTCCAGTATGCGTGGTTATTAATTTTGATAGCATTGGTTTCATGGAGGGTTCTAGAATAGACACAGTTCCTAAAGGGTATGCAAAAACCATACTTGGAAGCAAGGTATTTTTTTTGTGACATATCGCGCACAAGAATAGACTGTTGGACAACAACATCACCTTTATGTCTACAAGGAGACAATTCGACAATTCATTGAGGATACATTGTGCATTCAATCGCAAATAGTTGAAGCATATTTGTATCCCTCGAGATGTTCCAGGAAGTAAATGGAACTATGTCGATGCATCCCAGGGGATAAGACCTAGGATAGATGTTAGATCCATGTTGATTTACAACATGATTTATGCAAAATTTTGGGTAAACTTTTCTCTCTCTTATAGAACTCTTGGCCCTCAAACAATATCAAAACCAATATCAAGGAATTCAACATGAAGAGGCATGTGCCCACGAGTGCTTCAGACCATTTGATTTAAGTTGGAGAAGGGGCGGATTGGAAGAAATACAAGTTAGAAATGATGGCCCATTTTCTGGTGCGTTGTAACTTTTCGTTGTCTCACACGTTTCTGTTGTGACTTTTTCGGTTGGCACGCTATGTTTGCTTACTGTCATTCATATGTTGTTTACGATAACTTTTTCTTCTTGTCGCATTGATTTCATTGTCTATTGCGCATGACATTTCCCAATGTTTTTATTTTCCTTCTTTTTCTACTTGTGTCTTCTTTTTTCTCCTTTTTTTTTACTTTTTTATTTATTTTTATCGATTTTATTTCCTAATGTCTAATATAGTACACTATATACATGGTTTTCTTACTGCGTTGTAAATTTTAAGAGTTAGTAAGTCGATTGTCCCTATATAGTTTCAGTTGACTATCGTTGACCATTCCTTTCAATTATGTTCCTCCCAAGTCCTTTATCATCACATATCCTCCATCTGTGACAGTATTTAATTCATATGGCCCTACCCAATGCCTTATAAACTTACCAGGGTGTTACAAAAATTTGTTGTCATAGAGTAAAACTAGGTCTCCCTCCTTAAAGCTCCTCTTTTTTATGTGTATGTCATGCCGGAATTTGTCCCTTGCTTTCTGTACCTCTTGGTGAAATCCTTCCAAAATCCTTTCTTCTTCCATTTCCATTAGTTCACTGAACCTCTCCTGTATTGCACCACTTTCTGTCATGTTGGTAATTGCTGCTACGCGCAGAATGGGTACCAGAAATTCTAATGACACCACCGCTTCTTGTCCATACACCAATATGAATGGTGTATGTATTGTCAACTTCTTGCATGTGGTCCTATATGTCCATAGTATTATTGGTATTTTCAAGTCCCAATCATCCCTGTTAACATTGCAGATCTTAGTGAAAACATTTTCCAAAATCTTGTTGAAAGCTTATATTGTCACATTTCCCTGAGGATGATATGGTGTACTCTTCTCATGATAGAATTCAAACTCCTTAGTCATAGCCTTGATGGTACTATTAATAAAATGTGTTCCTTGGTCACTCATCAAAATCCTAGGACATCCAAATATGGTGATCACCTGCGCAAATAAGAAGCGTGATGTTTTCTCTGCACTACAATATTTGACTGTGTTGATTCTTCCCATCTGGTTAATTATTCAGTCATAGTAATGATATATCTGGCTCCTGACCTTCTTGTTGGTGGATTAATAGGTCCAAAAAAATATATTGCCCATTTTTCAAATACCTGTAGAGTTACTTGTGGTCTTAGGGGCATCTCATCCCTCCTGTTGGGTTTTCCAACCCTCTAAAAAATATCACAGTTCTGGAAATATTCCTTGGCATCTTTATGAACTATTGGCCACCATAATCATGTGCGCAATACCTTATGTGCAGTATCTTTTCATGCATAGTGTCCTCCAGCTATACCTTTGTGATCTTCTTCTAAAACTCTAGGTTGTTCATGTTCCAATACACACATTCTCAAAATGTTGTCTGCGCCCATATTGTATAAATGACCTGCAATGAGTTGATAGTATGCAACTCTAACTGCCATATGTTTCTTTTGTGTGGTACTAAAATTTCATGGCGCAACTCTTTTACTTAAGGATTCAATGACATCAAAAAAATATTCATCATCTACCTATACTGAAAATAAATGTGCATCAGGGAAGTTGTCTTCCAAGTTAGTAGGTTCTTCTCCATTTGATATCCTTGACAAGTGATTAGGTCTTGCATTCAGCTTCCCTGGTTTGACTATTACTTCAAAATCAAATTCTTGTAATAATAACAACCATCTATAGATCCTCCCCCCCAACACTTGCTTGTTCACTAGATATTTGAGGGAATAATGATCTGCAAACATTTTAAAATGTTTACCCAATAAATAATTCCTTGATTTCTAAAGTGCATATACCATGGCTAGGCCTTCTCTTTTTGTGGTGTTGTAATTCTTCTCAGATTTTGGACTGATTTCAATTATTTTTCTTTGAGCATTTGTTATTGAGATAACAGGAAAAATGCCATTAAATGTTGATTATAAAAAATGGATTGTGCAATTTTCCTGAAAAATTTGTCCTAAACCCTGATCTGCATCAATGTATTGTATGTCTCTCAATTGTTTGGAGATATCTGGTTCAGAAATAAAATAGTCTAACAAATCTTCATTATTTTCCTCCCTAAAATCAAAAGCTTGATTAATACTTAAGATAGGTTGAATCACTTCTTCCTGTTGTTGTTTTGTTTCATCAAGCCATGGTAATTGATCTATTACATGAGGTTTTTGAGCAGGAGGATAAAGTGTGATGTTTCCTTTCAATTCCATGTGAGATAATCATATTTCTTGTTCTCCAACCAATGAAAGCATCAGTTGTGGCCAACCAAGGTCTTCCAAGAATCAATGGATGGCCTCCTAGATTAGATTTTGGTTGAAGAACTAAGAAATCTATTGGATCCTCCCAAGAATCCAAAGAAACTGTGATATCTTCAAGCATACCTTCTGGCACTAGGTTAGATCTATCATCTAATTCTAGGATTGTAGTGGTTGGTTGAAGATTTTACATATTCAAATATATCATTGTCTCTAATGTCATCACATTGATAGTTGCTCCTAAGTCAATTAATGTTTTAGAGATTGAAAAATTGTTGATTGTTATTGTTACCATTGGAATTCCTGGGTCAACCTATTTTTCCACTGAAATAGTATTTGACATTAGTCCTGCTAAATTTCCAATTACATGAATTGTTGGTGGATCCTTCTTTTTGCTAGTTTTCTTTGAACATAATTCCTTGATTGCTTTTGTATAGATTGGGATATCTTTGATAGCTTGCAATAAAGGTATTTTCACACAGACATTCTTTAATTCATCTAAGACATCAAATTCAGGAAGAGAAATTGATAGTTTTTCCTTAACTAACCTTTATGGAAAAGGAGGTGTTTGGGTATTTATTATTTTACCCTTCTGAATTTGATTGTCTATTTGTAATTTTTCTGTGTTAAATTTTTCAAGAATCCTCTCGTCTTCTATCTGTTCTTCTATGATAATAGGAGAATCCTTTTGTAAAACTTTCCCAGGCCTTAAGTGGATGTTTTGAAGAGGAAGGATTGAGTATGTAGAAAATGATGTTCCTTCATCAACGTTATACATGGGTTTTTCCACTTTGTTATTAGGATTTAATACTGGTTGGGATGGTAATTGAGTTGGTCTGGGTGGAGGTTGGTTAGATGGTAGTTGAAATTGTTGTGGTTGGGTTAGTTGTGGTGCAGGTAGTGATTGCTGAGAATATGAGTTTTGTAGTTGATTCTGCTGGAATTGTTAATAAGGAAAGGGTTGTTGGTATTGGTATGGTTGATTTCCATAAGCATATCCTCGCCAACTTTAAGGAGGTTGGTTTTGGTTCTATTGAGGAGGCCAAGCTTCCTAAGGCATAGGAGCATTACATGAATTTTGAATAGGATATTGAAAATTCTGAGGAAACTGTTGAGAGAATTGAGTAGAATTTTGAGACATACCTGTGAAACGTGGTTGCCAAGGTCTTCTTGGTGCTAAGTAGTAAAGAGATTCCATTCCTTATCCTTCTTCCATGTGAGTAGCTTGCAATTCTTTCAACTTTGGACAATCATTAGTTGCATGGTTCTCTGTACATAGTCCACAAATCTGAATTTTGTCTAAAGGACAGTCCTTCAATGCATGTTTCTTCCTACACTTAGCACAAAAGATGGATAATACCTAATCTTGTTCATCCTGTTTCTTTTTAGCTTTTAATGTGTCAGTTTTAAAATCCTCAAACAGATGTCCTAATTCTGATTTAGTTACACCATTTGAAATTGATTTGGTTGCCTTAGTCACAATATCTCATTGTCCTCGACCTCTTTTAGCTTTTCCTCTTGAATATTTCTTACATAATTCAACAATTTTAGGGAAAGGCAAGTGAGAAATATCCCCCGCCCCTATTAGATTAAGAGCATCCAAATTTTCATCTAAAATCCCCTTTAAAAAGATAGTACGTATGACATCCAAAGGAAAATTAGTTTGCTTAGATTTTTGCACATTATAGAGAAATTTTTCTAGATAGTCTTCTAAGCTTTCATCTTCACTTTGAGACATTTTAAAATATCTTCTTTAGAGTCTTTTGATTTACAATAGGGTTGATATTTAGTAAGAAATTTCATTTTCATGGCATCCCAGTATACTATGGTTGCTTCTCCTAACCCCATGAACCATTTTAAAGCATATCCTTTCAAAGTTGTAGGAAATAAACGAAGTTTTTGAGCATCATTGGTATATCCATATGTTCGACAAACGATATCAAATTCAAACATGAAAGCATCAGGATCTTCAGTAGACAACCCAAAGAAATTTGGAAGAACATAAGGAGGAATATTCTTCATTTTTATTTCATCTGCTAAGAGGGTTGGTGTATCGACAATTGGAAATGCAAATGTAGTTTGTTCTTCTTCCTCCTCTTCATTATTTCCTCCTCGTGTTTCTTCTCGATGTGATTATCTGTCCTCTCGTTCTTTCCTTTCTCTTTCTTCATTTCTTTTTCTTTCTAATTCCCTTTCCATTCTCTCCCTTTCTTGTCTGTCAGCTTCTAACATTGCAAATAAGTCTTTTGTAGTACAATCAGAGACTTATGTTGGAAAAAGAGGTTGTTCTATTTGTTTTTGTTTTCCTACAAAGGATGTTTCTGACTGTGTTTGTTTCTTCTTTACTTCATGAGCCAACAAAATTTGTCTTTCTATGAGAGTTAACCTTTGTCCTGAATGTTGTTTTTCTTCTAATTCTTCCAAAGTGATTTTCCCAGCAGTTGGTGTAGTGAATTCATTTTTCTCAGTTGTAGATGTTTCTGCTCCCATTGATAGTTGATTAGTTTTGGGGCGGTTTTGTTTCCAAAACCTACCTTTGTCATCTCTACGTTTAGACATACAGAAACATAACTAAAATTAAAAACTAAATTATGTTTCTGTGTTTTTTTTAAACTACTTATAAAAATGATCTTTCGAAGTCTATCTCTAAATGTGTCTCCCTGGCAACGGCACCAAAATGTTGGGCTCCAATCTACTGATGTAAATTAGAGTGTATTTGATTGTCAATCCAGTGTTTGTAAGACTTACAGACACATCCAAAATGTATGGACTTAGAGATAAATTTAGTTCTTTAAATGGAAATAATTCAAAAGCCAATCTAAGTGTTGAGTATGAAAGAAATGTTGAGCTTCTTTACAGAAGGTGTATTCATAGATCTCTTACCATTAATCAGCAAGCTAAAGTAAAAGCATTCAATTAATATTAAGCATTCAAACTAGTTTAGAGACTTGTAAATGTCAGAAAGACTAAACCCTTTTACAGAGATGCATTATTTGCTTTCTCACATTCATCGGCAACATAACTAATTTTAAAATCAAGTAAAACACAACAGCATTACCTACAGCAAAATGTAAACTGAACTAAAGCTCATACCAAGATTTACTTGAAAAGAATGAAAAAGGAGAAGTGCACTAGCTTGGTAAAGAGGACCCTCCAATGCTTCACTTGTACACCTAGAGTTGTCTCAGTTAAGAAGGAACTTACAGCAGCATTCACATAATCATCTCATAAACATCATCAAGAACAAAACACCAAACTGATCTCAAAACTGAAAATTCAGAGTTTTCTTCATTAACATAAGATGTCATACTAGTCCATGTCTTGAAGTATTTATACAAAAAGTTTGTAACTAAAAATACTAAAAAGACTCATAATCTAAGAATGAAATCCACAAAATATACTAAGAAGGTCGAATCTCTCCTTCAGATCCACAAAATATGCACAAATCCCAAGAAAATCTAAAATTGTCCATAATTTTATGCTAAATCAGGGTATTTTCTGCTGAAGTGGCCATGTTTGACCAACGTTGACCGGACACCTGGAAAGCTCAAATCTTGAACTTGGTAGATATTCATCCATCCTTGTACATCAAGGATCATGATACATGTCTCTAATTTTGCCCAGTTGTCCTGAAAGTACACGAACCTTGGAGCAATTACAAGATTTAGTCAAATCCTGTAATTTCTGATAAATTTTTAATTTTGATGTTAAAAATTCAAAAATTCAATTCTTAAGCTAAGGAATGATAAGTGTACCTTGCATAGGTTGTTTTATGGAAAATATGGAATAAAATGAAGGCAAAATGGATGGTTTTGGAGACAAAAGTATGATTTGTGAAGTGAAAATAAACATAAAATGGTACTCAACAATGTGGAACCCCTAAGATCAACCCCAAATCTTGTTCAAAAGGTGAGTATTCCTATCCAATCCCTTATCACTCAATCTTATTCAGAAGGTGAATATTCCTTTCCCCTTCAAGCAATCCCACCATGGAAGTGAATGAAGAAACCAAGCCAGCTTTAGATCGAAGATTCTCACAGCCTAGTGGAGTTTTCACTAGGAAAAAAGTGCTAAAATTATAGGAAGAAATGGATCAAGAGGAGGAACATCTTCCTAAGAAACTGGGAAGAAGAGCAACAAAAACAGTGAGTAAGCAAAGAACAAAGAGAAAAGTTTGGGGATTCATTCCTCCATAGAAAGTTCTCTAGGAGCTAGGGTAAAATCATTGTCTTTAAAAAGTCATGGAAATCAAGTGCCACTAGAGACTCTCTTAGGCAATAGCGGAAAACCCTCAGTAGTAAATAATGAAAATAGTCTCCTTGAATAATAGGGGGATGGGAAACAAATACAAAGTTGAATCCTTAAAGGAACTTATAAAATCTAGAAACACAACCATCTTTCTAATCCAGTAGACAAAATTAGATGAGAGTGAAATGTTGGAAATCAACAACAAAATTTGGAAAGATAGACATGGGATAGTGGTAAGCTCAAGGGAGGCTTCAAGGGGAGTCTGCACCCTGTGGAAAAATCCAGATCCACCCAACATTTGAGTTTCTCAAAGTTGGTCTCCAAAAGTATAAGACAACTCCTAGTTATTTTCAATATCTATGCCCCAATGCATTATAGAGAGAAGCTAGTGTGTTGGCAAACTTTAGCAGATATGAACGAATCTATACATAAAGAGCATAACATTCTAGCCAGTGATTTAAATTTAGACATGTCACAAGATGAAAAGCAAGGTGGAAGCATCATCTAGGATCAATCAAGAGAGAAGGTAGAAGATCTAATTTCTATTTGGGATCTATTGTACGTTAAACCCCAAAAAAGGAAATACACATGGTCGAATAGGAGGGCTACATTAGGACACACTGCAACCAAATTAGATCGATTTTTAATCCATAGCAATCAAATGTTGAACGATGTGGAAATAACCTCAAGAATTATCCCTTCCAATGTCTCAGATCACAAACCAATATCTTTGTTCTCTCAGCAATCACAATACTATGGACCCCTTCCCTTCATATTTAACCCTCTTTGGCTTCAAGATAAAAGAGCATTCTCAGTACTAGAAGAAGCATGGAAACAACAGATCAACAATTCCCTATGATATGTTTGGGAAGCAAAGCCAAGAGCAATTGAAAAAGCTTTAAAAGACTAGGCAAAGAAAAACTATTTAAATCCAATGACTAAGAGTAAGGAGGCTCTTTAGCAATTGGAGACTCTTCAAAATGCCTTGGAAAATCAAGAGGTCACCCTCCAACAAATATAAGAGTAAAATCTCTATTGGAAAGTGCACTCAACTTACAAGAAAGAGGAAGAACATTGTTGAATTAGATCCAGGAGCTTGCAGTGAAAGTATGGTGATCGAAATACCTCCTTTCATAAGCAATCGAAGGCTGGCCAACTAAAGAACAATGTCCAAGAGATCCAAAAAGAGAATGGGGGTAGGATACCAAACTTCGACAAGATAAAGGAAGAGGCCTTTAATCATTTCAAAGAGTTGTATACGTCAAAGGAAGAAGAAGAGACAAAGGCAACCCAATCTATGTTACAAAGGATTCAACGTCTGTTTTTTGAAGATAATATGGAATTAGTAAAATAAATTGAAGAAGAAGAGATAATAGACACAATTTGGGGACTTGAGCCTGATAAGGCTCTTGGCCCCAAATGGATTCTATATTCATTTTTATCGTGCCTCCTGGAATTTAATAGAGCATGACTTATTTCATATGCTAAGATGGACCAAGATGAAACCTAAGGTGGGAGGATGCACGAACTCCTCATTTCTAGCCCTCATTCCAAAAGAATCCAATGTTTTCTCGTTTACTAGATTCCACCTTATCTCTTTGTGTAATGCCTCGTATAAAATTATGAAAAAAATGATGCCAACCAATTGAAAAAAATCCTCGCCAATCTAATTTCAAATAATCAATGTGGTTTATGTTGAATTTTCGTCTTTAAGCAGCTAATTTGATTAGTGTTCTTTTACTTTTAACAATGTGCATGATCACTGCATATAAAGAAACACTGAAAGAATAACATCCACAACATACACAAGATTTACCTTGGGAAAACCCTCTAGGGGAAAAACCCGGCAAACTTCATCAATATAGATTCAACAACCAAGAACAATGCCTCTCTCCAAGAGAGAACTAACAAAGCAGAAGATCCTTCTCAAAACCCTTGACTAGGGAAGAGTAGCGCACCACATAACCAAGATATACCCAAGAAGTAGACCAAGATTCTCCACAACGTCACCTTCTAGTTGCAGTAGCATCTCCCTCTAAGACTTGCACACTTTCTCTTCTTAGCTA
>ML797623.1:292214-337133 GCA_009831015.1 Picea engelmannii | reverse complement strand
CGTGATGTAATTTATTAAGTATATGAGTGTGTTTACAATGTACAATGCTAGGCTCATCGGCCTTTCAGCATATAGGCTCCCCGACCTAATATCACACAGGCACTCCAACCCAAAACATATATACTCAGGAACTCCAGCCCAAAACATCCTAACTCACCAGCGTATAAAAACATATGTACATATACACATTTACAACCATTACAGAGATTGAAATTATTTAAAAAAAACACTCAAAAGATTAAAGAGATAACAAATAAAATAAACAGGTTACAGGCCAAGATTGAAAAGCTGGAAATCGAGAAAAAGAATGCTAATCAGGGGAATCAGTTAGTGGCTCATCCCTCACTCTCAATTGTTTCATTTGGAACAAACATTCTGATGGATAAGGAGGATGCTACTATGCAGCAACCATTAGCCCAAGCAATGAAACAATCATGTGCCATTCAATGAACCGAGTCCAGTAACAATCTGGAAGCCCACAGTGAGCCTGACCAGATTTTTTGAATTATGCAATGTTTTGGAAAGTTGTAATTTTGCTAGGACAGTTTATACGGATATATACTTAACTGATAGATAGTGGTAGAACTGGAACCTTTAATCTAGTGGTTAGAGTAAAAAATAGTGTTACATTTTGAGAACCTGTTCAAGGATTTTGACTCTGAACCTCGTAACGTTTTGTATTATTTTGTTGGATGATTCAGATTTTGATTCTGAACCTCCTAACGTTTTGTATTATTTTGTTGGATGATTCTGCTGTAGAATTATTTTAATACAAATTTATAACCATTTCTGTTTTATAAAATTTTATCAACAATCCTTTTTATTACAAGTATGAACATCATCCTCTGTGTTCGTTTAAAATAACATATCTCAAATTTAAACCCGACATTGGATTGAATGTGCCAAGATGGAAAAGCATATGTCCAAGAAGACCATTATAGGTATTTGACTAATATCATGAGCACAAAAAACAAAAATAGAAGACATTCAACCCCTATATAAGCTAGGACATCTAGAAAGACAATATTCCAAAAGTGAAAACTCCAAGCGGCAACTGTAACACCCTAAAAACTGACCTAAGCAACTTTGCATATGAACAATCCAATAAGGGGTGCGAAGAAAGAAGCAACAAGGCTGTGTGGTTGAACATGTTTGTACAACTGATACCTTCAAACAAAGTTCCTGTCTATTAAAGAATCAACAGTCAAAGAATGTGGTTGAATGGTTGATGACCTAGCTCAATTGATCTGTTGTAAACAAAAAAAACAATCTGAGTAGAACCCTCCTCGCATAGACGTAAGGGTTCAGATTCTTCTTTGAATAAATGCCGCTTAGATGCTATACGGCATGCAGTACCCTCAAAATTTACATCAGAAATGATCAGAGGAAATCCCTGTATGAAAGATGTAGCCCATAGCATTGCTCAAGAAGCTGAAGGATATATGATGCACGGGTACATAATTCTAGGGCCTTTTTCTATAACCAAATTTGTAAACCATTAAATCACGATCTCGCAATCACTAGAATTCATGTTAATCCACGAAAATGGAAATAAGAAACAATCATCAACAACAGCATCCTAATTTTACTTGCACAAATTGAATAAAATGACATAAACTCTTAAATCATCCATCAATGCTTTTGAAAATCCAAATTATGACTGAGTACTTTTAAACAAGCTATTAGACAGCAGAGAAAATATCTTCCAATATTTCAAGTAGCAAAAATACTTATTGCGATTAGTTTTCATAGAGACCAGAAGGTATCAGGTCAAGATCTTTAAGAACCCTGTCAACAAAATAATTTTCTCGTCTCCAACGCGTCAGACTGACCTTCCTGAAAACCAATTTGAAATTCAAATTTCAGAGCCTAACAAACTATCCAACTTATCGGTGGCTACTGGCTGTTTGCTGCCACATTTAAGAAAACATATATACTCTACTCAAAGAATTCAGGCTAACGAGTCTCCCAGAAAAAGGAAGTCATAAATATTTCAATATAAACAGTCTGGCAAAAGTAGTCAACTGCTGCAAGAAAATCATTTTACAGCCACTTCTCAACACTTGATGAATTAGAGTAAATCTTATTGCTGGCCAATTTAATGAGATAGACTTTTGCATTGCAATTAATTGAGTTTTAAAAATAAATTTTCCGAACCATTTTTAAAATACCTCATGACTTGCTTTCTGAAAACTGCAGTGATGTACCTGAATTTAGTATAAAAGTGTTTAGTCATTTTATACAAGTATCAATTAGTAAATAATGGCTCTTCTTCAAGTAATAAGGTAGAAGTTTCCTTAAATAAGCCAGTCAAAGGAGAAGCAGAATCAATCCCTCCTATATTTTGTAAATTCCAAAATAGTACAATTCTTGAAATATGGTGACTTTGAATATCATCATAGAGGCAATACCAGAAACAAAGGGGGAATTATGCTATAGATGACCTGAAATACTAGACAATTTAAGAAGTGTTAAATCAGGAATTTGAAAGGGCTAGGTATAAGTTAATAATAATAATAATAATTTATTTTTAAGGTTACGGTCAAGTTAAACATTAAATTAGTGTATGAAACCCCTTTTTGTGGGATAAAAGATCTCCTTTTTGTGGGACAAGGAATCCCTCTTCTCGATGATTTGACTGGTAAAGTCTACATAAATATATATACCCTACCCTCTCTAAATTTGAACTTCTGGATAGACCAATCTATATATTTAAAGAATTAGCTTCTTAAAATACATTTTCCTGCATTAATGGAGTATACCACAAATAGATGACATGAGAAGCGTATTAGTTCCAAATGTTTAATTGAAAAGAATTTAGAGCAGCGTCCATTTGAATGATAAAATAAATAGAAAATTCGAAAACAAATCTAATCGGCCACAATGTTTTATTACTACCAGCCCGGGAAGGTTTTGTCGATCATCATATCTGCCCGGTTTTTGAAGCCTAGGAATTAGGACAACAATCTTACATTTGTTCAAGGACGTATAAAGAGATTAAATGTTATAGATGATCAGAAACCTCCTGCTTTAATGAGGGCAAATAAATTGAAAATCTCAATTAGAGGAGATGCCCTCAGAAAGGTGGAACCTCAACTCTGTTTCCCGACCTGAGATCCTTATCTGTAATCGGCCTCTTGTATGCCCTAAGGATTGTAAATATTCATTATAGAATTTGCAACAATAATTACTGGAGGGGACAAACTACGCAGAGGAAATGAAAATAGTTGGTGGAGAGTAAAAGATCCAAACTGACAACTCCATCTTAGAAAGGCACAGGCACCACTTTGTAAGGCTCTAAGAAGGCCATCGATTTTGGTACTAAAATTTTTTTATTGAATGTTCAAACGGGGTTAGATGTGTCTGTGTGTGATACGTAATATTTTTCAGGAGCAAAGACTCGAAATCTGAATCTGGTCAGCGACTCTGTTCATGAGTGCTGCCATTTATTCGAAAGCCATGATGTTCCAGGTTATGTGATAAAGGCGAAGACACTACATTTTCTTGTTAAGAAATATAACACAAATGCAAATCTGCTCCAAGTTTTCTTCATTTTAAGAAGATACATTGAAGGATACCAAGCTAAATGCTTCTCATAAAACTAATGGAAAAGGGAAATACATAAAAATGCTGTCAAGAAGTTACCTGTCAGGTGCATAGAGTTACCTGAAAGGCCGAAACCCTTGAGAATGCAATAAAACCCTCGAAAAAGTCCGCTGCAATTAACAATCAGAACATCATCTTTGGCCCCCGTTCAATTGATGCAGGTGGGGAATCGTCCTCTTGAACTCCAGGCTCTTTATCTCCGCAGGCGATTCCCGATCTGCACCAATCGAACTAGAGCCCAAAATGAATTGGAAAGTAAAACCCAATTCAAACACAATGACAACCAATTATCACACCATGGTTTCAGTGACTCATTTTGCCTCGAGATGCTAAGCTTCGTGGGTCTCTATATATAGAAGAAGATTGAATGAAGGGAGTGGGGGACTGAGACAGATGGGACAGAGTGTTGGAAAAACAGAGCAGACGTTGATTTTGGGGGTTGAAAAATGTGTGGGAGAGGGGAAATTCATGTCGGCTGATGTCTACTTTGTAACACCACCTCAACCAAAATAATGTGTACAATGTACTTGCAAAAGATTCCAACAACCCAACTACTCTTCAGCTATAGTATGCCGTCTGGTAGGCCTTGGAAAATAAAAGTTTTACCGTTTTACCATGGACGCTTTATAGTACATAACTAGTGAATAATTTATTTATATTTTAAAATATATTTAAAATAAAAATTTGTAGGTTTGGTAAATTTGAGTGTTTGAATTTGTATAATATGAGTGTTAATGGGTTTTTCAAGGAGCAGCAAATGTATAGCCAAATTCTCATGTTTTAAAAATAGAAAACCTAGAATGTTTAGATTACATAAAAAAAAATATTCTACAAGAAAATTGTGCATTATATTAAGATATATAATCAGTTTAAAAAGTCAGAAATACCAATACATTCGAAGGCCTAGTCTTATGTTTTCTCCACCAAAAGTCCAACTACAACTTGAATCAAAATACAAAAGATACACTCTGCCACTATGATGACTGACCAAAAAAGCGCCAACAAATAAAACATAGCCTGAATTACCCAAGGTCGAGAACTTTTCTCAAAAAAAAATGTCACTACTTCCATACCCCCTAATAGCCTCAAAAAAACATAGAAACAACAAGTTCAGATAGGTGTGCTAGTACATCTTTAAATAAAATCTTGGTCCCTCATGACCATCATTCCATTGATTATATGTGATGGCTCTAGGACGCTCAGATAGAGCATTTTTAGTTAATAAGTCAGTCTCCTGATTTTCTTCTCTTTAGACATGGGCAAATGTGATGACAGAAAATTTCTTGATGAGTTCCCTTACCCGGTCTTTCCAACATTCTATTGTAATTACTTGCAGAGAACCAATATTATTTAGCCAATCAATAATAATTTTGGAATCCCCAATAATGTGGATATCTGATATAGAAAGTTTGTGCGCCAAAGTGAGGACAACCCAAGCTCCCAAGAGTTTCGCTCTTGTATTAGTGTCCCTACCACAATTAAGGGTCGATCTATAAATAGTGAAATCATTTAGTTTTATAACACTCCCCACTCCACTATGTTCCCCATTTCTTTGAGATGGATGGATAAAGTGAGGGGTAAAGTACACAAGAAAGTCAAAAGTTTTATGAATTTAATATTTTTTATACACCCTCAAATATCCTTATTACAACTAAATTGTATAATATAACATGTAATATATGCAATTTCATCAATTCAAAATTATTATTGCCAAAATTTCAGTTCAATTTCACTTCCCAATATTTTGAATAGCCAAAAAAGAGCCAATTTAGGGTATATACACCTTCATAAACTAAAAAATGAAATATTTACATGGAAGGGTCCTTTTTTTTCAATAGAAAAAATTCCTCATTATATTTGATAATATAATTTTTAAATCGCCACAGAGAGATTTCTTTAACAGAAATTTATGTGTATGGCTATGATCCAGTCCCCGAGAAGAGGCCAAAGATCCATAGCCAAATGGAATACTGAAAAAAGTGACTCGAAGCTGAAATGTTGACAAGCTTTTCGCACGGAAATTTCAGAGTTACTGACAGAAAAACATAAGATTTAAAAAGCATACTAAAAGTGCCCAGGAATACAAAAATGGAAGGAGCCTTAAAAGTAAATTAAATGGACAGTTGGGCCCTCATTGTTTTCAATCCAGTGATTGTAGGAAAGAAGTTTGGATTGTTTCTGGAGAGCAATCTTTGAGAGTGTGTCTGCTTGCTTATCGTTTTCTCTCGGAGTATGAAAATGTGAGAGCTGCCTAAACAATTTTTGAAGCTCACGAGTTTTGTCCATCCAGGCTAGAAGGGAGGAGGCCTGGAGCTTGTCTTTTGAGACATGGAAGGGTCCCTATCCCCAATAAAATCCCATAAGTAAATTTGGTGTCTCACTAAACTTTAACCTTAAAAATAGAGTATTATTATTATAAATTAAAATTCTAAATAAAAAGAAATTGAAACTTTATACCCTATAATGAGTTTTATGAAATGAAATGGTATTTATTATATAGAATGAATTTGTATTGTGTATATTTAGTTATTGTGTGCAACATATTGCATTGTTAAATTTATTACTTTAAAATAGAGTATTATTATTATAAATTAAAATTCTAAAGAAAGAGAAATTGGAACTTTATAAATTAAAAGGATGAAATAAGTTTTATGAAATGAAATGGGATTTATTATAAAGAATGAATTTGTATTGTTTAAATTTAGTTATTTTGTGAAACATATTGTATTGTTTAAACATTCTAAGTTTTGGTTTTTTTCACTTGAATATGGCTATATAAATTTGGGGAAAATGTTGTTTAAATTGCATTTATGAATGCATAGGCACTTAGATTATACAAACTTAACCATTCAAATCAGCAAATGCAATAATATCCCTAGAAAAAAACTAAAACATAGAGCGTTTAGAATAAATGATTTATTATACAAGTATAACTTTGCTAACATGACGAAATTAAAGCATCCTATCATAACTTTAAATATTAATAAAAGTTATTCGAAGCTAAAGATTGAATGGACTCAAATTGCTACTTTTTGGCTCCATTATTAGGGATAGTAAAAGACAATACCTTTCATAACATGGGCCTCATTAATAATATTATGATGGTGTAAGAAATCATAACTTTAAACATTAATAAAAGTTATTCAAGGCTAAATATTGAATACACTCAAATTGCTACTTTTTGGCTCCATTATTAGGGTTAGTAAAAGACGATACCTTTCATAACATGAACCTCATTAATAATATTATAATGGTGTAAGAAAGATGTTATTTTTTTACTATACTATTAGAAGTAGTAGAAGATGATGCTCTTTATAATATCAATATCATTAATAGTGTTATTGTAACTAAATTTAAAGAAAAAATAAAGTGGTACAATAAGATTAAGAAAAAGAAAAAGATGGTTTATTAAAAACAAAAGTCAACATCCCTAAGTTAAAATATCAAAATTATTTTTATAATGTTATGGTTTAAAAAATATATATTTAAAAAATAATAATAAATTCTCTTTAGTTAAATAATAACAAACTCTTCTTAGTTTTAAAATGAAACTTAAAAGTAGATACAACCTTAAATATAGTGGGAGTTTTTTTTTATAAAATTTGCAATTATAATAAAATGATAAATAGAAAAGATTTTCTCTTTAATTTAAGTGCACAATCTTATTTTCAAATTAAATATGATTTTTAAAATATTTATAATATCATTAATATTTGTAATATATTAATTCATGAAAAAGATGAAATAATTTTATTTTCAAATTATTTAATTTTATAACAACATAATAACACAAAATAATTAATTTTTAAAGTTTTATAAACTAATATTAATGTTGCCTCTGAAATATAGAGCATTCCCTTATGTGAAGGTTCATTTATGTGAAGTTACAAGTCACAGTCACAGGTTTGAAACTCCATAATTTTGTTTTAGGTATAAGACATCCTAAACATATCTAAAAATATAATGGTAAGAGTCGAATAACAAAACCCTAATAATTTTGTCAATCACAAAAAAAATATTGATTTCAATACAAGAATAAAATATATACTTATTTAAAATAAAATTAATTATTATAAAAAATAAATTTTTAATATAAATTTATATTAAAACTATATAAATATAATAAAATGTACTATGATATAGGATTCTTCTTTTAAAAAAGAAAAACATTTATAAATACTTAAAGTTTTGAATAGTAAAAACAAATATTTAAGAATTTCTTGAAAGTAGGTCTGCAATCAAAAGCATGCTGTTAGACTTTAATGTCGAATGCTTCCTTTTAAGAGATTGATGTGGACTTAAAAGAGGTGTTGTCTTCGCCGGAGAGGAAATATATATTTTCCACCTTATGAACGGACCTTTCAGAGTTTGTTGTGGATTTTAAAAAAGCGGTGTCTTTTCAGGAAAGAATTATAGTTTTTCCGGAACAATTGAAGCTTATGATTTCTCATCAATAGGTATCATTTGCATGGTGAATGAAATTTATTTTTGGGCTAAATTGGTAAAGGTTTTCATATTTAGAAAATGTGAATTTAAATTTAATAGAAATCTTTTTATATAATAATAATGATGGTGATGATAGTTAATGTTCATTGAGATTAAATTTAGTTTATTTGACTTTAAGAAAGGTAAAGAAATTACATGAGTTTTTTTAGAATTCTATTTTTGTGTTCAATAAGCTTTAAGAAAAGCATTCATAAATCATCACAGTTTTCACTAGTGAAAATTATGGTGATTTAGGAAGGTTAATGTTGTAAAAAATATTTTGAAATTGTGATCAAATGTGGGTTTCTGCAGGACAATGCAAGAGAAAGTGTTTTTCATCTTCAACCAGGAATAGTGTTACAAAGAAGACAAATTCTTTCAACCTGCAATGTTTTAGGAATTGTCCAATGTCATGTTTCACTATGGAGCTTGTGAGAGTTTGTTCTTATTTTGGCAATGTTGATTTTCGTCTTTACGCTAGTCAAAACAGATAGATACTTTTGATCTTCTAGATTATGGTTGATCACCTCCTTATAGTATCTTAATTTTCTCTTATCCTCTAAATATTTATTGCACCGCCATCTCTCCTTAAATTTATATGCAGTAATAGGCTTAGTATTATCGTTGTTATGTAGAGTGACCTTTTTTCTTTATACCATAATGATTTAGCCAAAGACTTGGCATCTTTATTCCAACCTTGCTTGAGTTATAACTGGTTTTGATTGGAGTTTAAAGCAATCTGAGAAAGCCTCTTGTCTTCCATGTTGATTGTCTTGCTCTTGTATATTAGTTACCTAGTCATAGTCATGCTCTTGATGGGGGAAAGATTTGCTTTGATGATGAGGATAGGATAGGGTGTGTTGCCTTTGATTCTAAGATTATAAGTTATAAAACACTTTGGGATTTGCTCTATCTTTCGCCATGATTCTTTGGAGATGTTGCAACCTCAATCTTCACAACCGTATAAGATAACCAAAGTGACAAGAGTCTCAAAGATGAGTTTCTTCTTATCCCATAACCAAATGTTCACTAGTTTATAATTGTTTTCAAGCCCATAATAAGCTTTCCACACTTCATTTATCATTTTCTCAATGTTATAGTTCCAATTGAGCTCATGATGAACATCGATTTTGAGATATTGTATGAAGTCACTTTGATCCAAATTGGATCATTATATTATTTTCCATTTGTCTTAGTACTTTCTTGGTGGAAAAATTGGAGGAATCATCTTATAGAGCCATTTTGGCAGCTGGTCCAAATTTGGAAATTTGGGTCCAAAAAAACATATGAAATCTTCCATATCCATTTCGAGGCATCAAATGACACTTTTTTATGTTCCAAACCTTATTATGGAGAAATATAATATATTATACACACTAAGACCTTTCCAACGGTGCAAGAATCACCTCAATCGGAATTCAAATGAGAAAGTTGTGGCTCTCGCAAGTTGACCTACCGTATTGATCACCATGGTGTGAGTGGATGCCACATCAACCCCCATTACTTAAATATGTGGGGATAGCCACATAGTGGATTTTCTAGAACATTCTAGAAGTTCTCAACAGAATCACTAATTGAGGGTTGAGGGAGTCAATACCCTAACCCTAGATATCTATCGGGCTATGTTAAATACTGGGCCACTGAGAGAAAAAGGGGTTCCTTTCTATGTTATTGTATTTTGTTACATAGCATAGCAGAACAATTGGGAGTGGGAAATTAGAGATCATAATAGAGAGGGTTAATGTTTTGTAGTAGCCTAACAGGACACAGGTCTCATGTAACTCAATAGAGAGTGTCTTCTCCTTTGTACTTGTAGTATTTCCATACTATAGAAAAGAGAGCAAAGCAGTCTCACCTTCTAGCTAGGTTTTCTCCTATAAGGGTTTCCCAGAGAAAATATTTGTTTTATTTTGTGGATGGTCTATGATTGTATTTTATTGTTCTCTATTTTCCACATTTTATCTATTTCATGCATAAGCAAAAAAATCAGTAACTAGATATTTTGGAATCTAAAGGAATTCAACCTTCATATTGTAGATTTGAGTTTTATTTATCATATATGTTGTGACCAATTTTTCTAATGGAATATCCATGATATTTTATAGATCATACTTCCTCCAAGTTGTTGTTGTCATACACAAAATTGGCATAAGTGATCTTTTTGGATTTAATTATCATAACCTTTGTTTTGTTAGTGTTGACAGTCATACCTGTACTAGAGCATAAATCCTTGAGAATTTCTAGTTGCTTATCGAGGTCATAGGGACTCCTATCCATAAGAACAATATCATCAACATAAAGAGGATGATGACTATATCAGTTATAGGTGGGCCAACACAACCTGCTTCTTCTAATCAACCCTCTAAACTTGTCAATGGATATGCCAAAAAGGGTAGGGAACAAGAGACAACCTTACTTAACTCCCATATTAAAATTAATTTATTCATACCAACCCTTAGTGTTTTGAAACCTGATAGTAATGTTCGCATACAACCTTATTGCAACAAATCTCACCTCGAAAGGAATTTTTGGCTCCTCTAGCCTATTCCAAATATTAGTCATGGGCATTATGTCAAAATATTTTATAAAGACGATGAAACAACATAGGAGATTGGTTTTATTATTATGACACTCCTTCGCAATGATCCTAATCATAACAAGGTGGTCCAAATTTGAATGATGGCGCCTAAATATGGCCTGACCTTTAGCTCTTTTTCCATGGCTTTCTAACCATGCAATGATCTACTTTTCCAAAATAGTTCCATATAACTTGGCTAAAACGAGGCTAATCATAATGGCCCTGTGATTAGAGGAATTGTTTTTATCCCCACTTTCAAAAATAGGTGCAGTGAGGTTTTAAGTCCAGGGTTTAGGGAAGCCCTACTTGACTACTAAGTTAAAGAGATTGTGGATGTGAGGGATGAGGATAGGCCCTCTAATTTTTTAAAAATTTGCTTGTTAACCTTTAATGTCCTTAGCTTTCCGTTTTGTGAGTCGTTTAACCCCAAACTCTATGTCTTCTATGAAAAAACTTATTCCTCTATAGAAAGGGCTTGAATTTTGTCCATGACATTAGGGGATTCATAAAGATTTTTAAGGTAGGAATTTCAATTCCTCAAATGAATCATATTATTTTGTTTAGTTTTATGAGTTAGAATTTGCCTCTAAAAATTATTAGGGTCTAGCTTAGATAGGTGAAAAAGCTTCTCTTGCTTCCTATTTATATAGCACATTTTTTTTCCTTTTAATTAAGGATTTGTAGATATTCATCTTGTCATATTGTATCTGTTTTATTTTGACAACTCAATTTCTCTCATGTCCTTAGGGAATTAAATACTTGTGCAGATACTCTCTCTAAAGATTCCTTACTATTGAGTGGAAATCAGCTAGTTCTTGAAGAATTATCTAATGGAATTGTGATCCACAAAAGAGAATGTGCCTTATTAGACTTCTAAACTCACTTATTTTCTACACAAGACTCATGATTAATATCTACTGGAATGGTGATTATGTTGTTGGGAATGCTCTAGGTCTATGTAGGCCTTTGTTTTTTTCTTTTCTGATATTATCTTTGTACACATTATAGGCCCTGGTTTTAGAAACTAGCATGAGCATGCATAATACTATTTTTTTTTTGTAAGTGCAAACACGCCTAAGGATTATACCTTCCATTTCAATGAAATAGAAAGTACATTTTTTTGTTTTCCTAGAATTGTTTTTTTATCTTGTCATATTTTGAGGACTCATTAGATGCATACCTAATGGATTTTCTAACAATCTTATATTCTTTATCGCTCCAAGGGTTGGTCGTTCTATTTTTGTCTTTACACATCACCACGATATAGAACTTATTAATGGAAGTAGAGAGGGTTGTTGCCAAATTATGATAGAGATCTTCAATATTGTCCTTATTTGATAGGGAATTTAATTCATTATTTAAATTCTTAAAAAATGTCATATTTATCTTTAGTGAATATTAAGTGTTTTTGGTTATCATAGTTCTTTTCAATGAGGCTTTTGTGCATGACAAAGTTTAGAGTTATYGTTAAAGGCTTATGATCATAGTTGTGCTCATAGTCATTTAGGATGTCAAGATTTATTGTTTGGTTATATACGAGGATATCATATATCACATAATCTATGACACCGGTACCAATCCCTTGAATATAATCCATTTAGTTGGACTTTTTTCCTTTTCATTAGACCATTGCAAATTATTAGATCTTGATAATTGAAAAGTTTCATGATCTTGGTACCAAACAAATTATCAACCAAGTCTTCATATTTTCTTTTCTATCTACTAACTAAAACAAGGTCTTCATCTAGCCATAGACGATTAGAGTTGGAATCATTACTCAAATAATAGCTTGATTAGTTGTTGTTCTAGCCTTAAAGTCTCTTACCAATAAAATATTGTCTTCCTTTCTCAAACTATAAATATCATGTTATAAGCCATTGTAAGGGAAATTTTTATCTGGATTTTTTTTTCTTTTGAAAGGTAGAATTAATAGGCGCAAAATAACATATTGCTATATAAATATTCTTAGCATTAATATATGAAATCTCCATCCATATGCACTAATTGAAAGGGTCTTTCTTGTGAAGCCTAATGTGAGGAAAAATGTTATTTTTTTTGTAACAAACTATGCCTCCAATCCCTCTACAATAGGATCTATTCGTCCATATGAACCAAAAGGAAAATACCTCTATGTTAGGGACCTTTGATTCTTCATATCCCCATGTTTCAATAAGAAATATAATATAAATTTCACTCAATATCCAACTTAAGATAGGCCCTTTGCTCCATGGAAAGCCACGACAATTCCTTAAGAGGATATGGGGTGTCTCAAATTCCTATTTGTTATTATCTTTTTGGTATATGTCCCTAATAGTAGCTTTTGTCTTCCTAATTATTGCCAATTTTCCTTCCAACCTGGTTTCTTTTACCTTTTAAACTCCCTTCCTCAATTCAACTTGGTCTTCTGGAATGAACTCTTCATTTACGAATATCCCTGACCCTTTTAAACTTAGAGTTTTTTTAGTATACTACATTTATGGTAAGTAGAACTTACTTTAACACAAATTAACATATTTTATGCTCAATTATTTTGACCAACCTTTTATAATAATTAATTGATTTTAAATTTATATTCATGAGGTTTTTAAATAATTTTTTAAATTATATTTAGTTTGAAATTAAATTGAATGAATAGTTTTTAATTGTAAAATAAGAAAAAAAAAATCATATAATGATTTTATTATTTAAATTTGATAATATAATATTAAAAAATTAAATTTAAGATATAAATTAAATATTTAAAAAAAATCATTATTTTTCAACAAAATCAATAAAAAATTTCAAAAAAAACATCTTAAATATCATCTTACAAACTCATAATTCTTAAGGTAAAATTTTGTGGAAATTTGAAAGATGGAATATCCTCAAGATTTAAACTTGTTATACAAGTGAACATATAAATATAGTTATGCTGGGAAGTAATATTGTGCTCATGCATTCTATCTACTAATGTTAAGTATTTTAGACAAAATCATTTGAAAATAAAATGTGTTAAAAGTATAAAAGAGATTAAAATCTTGAAAATTTTAGATGAATGTTTTTAATTAATTTTTTTTATAATAATGTAAAATATGTAGATATTTTATGTTTTATTTTATTTTAATATTTTTTTATAGAAGTGAGTTTTTTCCATATTAAAAGCATGGTTATGAATAAATATTTAATGTACAAGTATAAGATAATTAACATGGAAGTAAAAAGGTTTTCTAAGATTTTTTCAAACTCTAGTTAAAGTCACTTGTGGCTCAAGGGAGATTGGTTTAAGATGTCGAATCTTGACTAAATAATTGGAGAATAGACAAGGAGTTCACTTTATAGAATATTAATTTCATTGAAAAAATTATTACATCCACATTTAAGGAGAAGTTGTCGGGCAAGAAAATTAAGATACTATAAAGAGGATACTAACCCTAATCTAGAAGATCAAACATATCTTTTTATTTTAACCAGCTTAAAGAATAAAATCAAAATTGCTAAAATAAGAATGAGTTCATAGTGAAATAGGGTGTTGGACGATTCCTAAAACAACGTGGGATGAAAGAATTTGTCATGTTTGCAATACTAAGAAGGTGGAGGATAGAAAACACTTTAACTTAGAATGTCCTACGTACACCCACATTAAATCTCAATTTCAGAATATTTATAACAATGCCAACATTCTTAACTTTTAACTCATCAAAACCATGGAGATTTAGGAAAGTTTTTCTCAACAAAATTTAGCATAAAAATAAAATTATAAATTAATGCAAGTAATTTCTTACCATTTTTCTCAATGTTCAATACACCAAAGTTTGTCTTAGTGGATGTTCATCATCATCATCTAAAACAACAATAAAAACAGCGTCATCATGATGATGATCATCAATGTTCATAAGCCTTTCATCAAAGTTATACATAAAAACATGTAATAAAAATAGTCCTAAAAATATAATAGTCTTAGGTCTAAGCATCACCACCATCATCATCATCATCAACAACAACAACAACAACGTTCATAAATCTTGTATCAAACATAATTACCCACTTGACGAGAACTATGACCTCCAAACTAAAACGCTTGCCCTAAAAACTCATTTTTTTAATCAAAAACACTAAAATCAAGCCCCAAATCAAAAATTGGTGTTACCAATAGCACCCTTTTTTTAGGGTTAAAAATTACAACCTTTTGCAAAAATGTTTTTTATAACCTTGTCATGTTGCCAACAAAAACCTTAAAATCAACCCCCAATTCAAAAAGTGGCAGTAACAACAACACCTTTTCTTTCTAGGTCAAAATTACAACTCATTTGAAACCATGGCCCTGACAATTGATAACATTGCAACCAAAATATTAAAATCATCCCTTGAATTGAAAATTGGTGCTTTTGGAAGCACCCCCCCACCCCCCCCCCAACCTCATCAAACGTTCATAAATCTGGTATCAAACATAATTACCCACTTGACGAGAACTATGACCTCCAAACTAAAACGCTTGCCCTAATAACTCATTTTTTTAATCAAAAACACTAAAATCAAGCCCTAAATCGAAAATTGGTGTTACCAATAATAGCACCTTTTTTTCAGGGTTAAAAATTACAACCTTTTGCAACAATGGTTTTTATAACCTTGTTATGTTGCCAACAAAAACCTTAAAATCAACCCCCAATTCAAAAAGTAGCGGTAACAATGACACCTTTTTTTTCGAGGTCAAAATTACAACTCATTTGAAACCATGGCCCTGACAACCGATAACATTGCAACCAAAATATTAAAATCATCCCTTGAATTGAAAATCGATGCTCCTAGTAGCACCCTTGCCCCCTTTTTCAAGGCTAAAATTGCAACTTTTTAAAACCATGGCCTTGTTAACAAGTTCCCTTGCAACCAAAATCTTAAAATCAACCTCCAAACTAAAAAAGAGGTGTTACCAATAACACCCTTTTGGGGGTCTTAAAATTGTGACATTTTTTAAAACATGACCTAAAGGCCTAGTAATGTTACAAACAAAACCATTAAAAGTGAAAAAAAGTGAGTGGGCAATGTTGATTCTAGTGATAGCATCAGACATGTATTTCCACACAGGTCTATGTGTCTAGATTTGTGGAAATCATCCAAAGCCTTCTACTCTTGACTTTACTTTAAGTATAGGAATGATTAAAGTAAATTGTTTTTATTAATTAATTATGTAATTAGTTAATTGATTTATTTAAGGAAAGTGCTAAAAGTAATTAGCATGTTTCTAAATCTCAAGTGGGTGTGAGAAATAATCTCAACCGTCAATCACTTTGGAGATTAAAAATAGATTATAACTCACAATTATAAAAGCAAGGCTAGGGTGAAGGAGGAAGACACTTGACATGAGTTGTGTTGAGAGAGTCAACACACAAAGTACTGGATTACGAAGGACTGTGATTCAAGATCTTGGATAGGTGGAGAAGGACTTCCATCTAGAGATTAGGTCAAGGAGAAGAGAGAACAGAGGCAGTGTAGGTGGGTTTCAGTTAAAAGAATTCACAAGAGAGTGTTGCGTCATACGAATCTTTCCATACAGTCTTTACATACATGCATATGATTTTTAGTAGAGACAGTAATGTACATACATGGGTTCAATGAAGGAAATTTGTGTCACCTTGAAAAGTGTGCAGTTCTGGTTCGTACAACAGGTTAGCCTTTGCCAGGTTTTTCTACAGTTGTATTTCTCTCAGTGGGCCATTATCCCTGTTACAGGAGCTATAATTTTAGCATAATAAAATCATTCTCAGCATTGGTTTTCCCTTTGAGGTTTTTTCCATGGGTATCTACCCAAAAATATTGGTGTTTATGTGTGCTTGATTTGGTTTCCTTGTTTATGCTTATGTTGCATGTTTAGTTGATTACTCAGTTGTGCTTTAATTCAACAATTGATTTATTTGGAATTAATTGTCAGGTGTTGGGTAGGACAAATTTTCAACATGGTATTAGAGCTTGATTTCTGAACAGAGAAAACCAAGTACACAATCTTGGATCCACAACATATCCATAACCAACATGTAGAAATGAATGACAAATTTTTGGGAAACAATTGTACAGAGGTAAAATTTGTTTTTGCAGGTGTACATAGGTGTATGTGGGTCATAGAAAGCATTGTTGTGTACATACACAAGAAACTTTAATCACATTCGTGTATAAGTGGGTCGTAGTGGTCATAGTCGCGCACATACATGGGTTTCAATGATCACAGTCGCGTACATACGTGGGATCTAGTGGTGACAATTGTGTACAAGTCTGTACAAGTCAATACAAGGGCATTTTTTTAGTAGCATGTTATTTCCAAGGAAGGTTATCATGTCTTAGGGATGGAAAAAACATCGTTAAGAGTTGAATACAGATTAGATGGAGCATCCAATTTCCTCTCTTGGAAAGAAAGAGTAACTTTGGTTTTTAAGGAGTATGACCTTTGGGAGTTATTGGAGAAAGTTGTTACTCCACCGATAGATCCAACAACTTTGGAATCTCACAACAAGAAGGATATCAAAGCATAGAGGATCATCTTGGATTCAATGAAGGATCATCTAATTCCTCACTTATCCAAGAAGAAGATGACCAACGAGATGTTTGATTCCTTGGTAAGGTTATTCCAGAGCACAAACATGAATAGGAATATGGTCTTAAGGAATAAACCTAGATCGATGCATATGTCTAGAATTGATAATGTTACCAACTATCTCATGAGGATCAGATAGATGTGTGATCAGCTTGCGGCCATAGGAGAGAAAAAGAGGACACAGAGCTCGTGAATGTGGCATTAAATGGTCTTCCCAAGTCACGAGAACCATTTTTCAAGGGAGCTTGCACTTGGGAACATCTCCTAGATCAACAGAGACTTTGGGATGATTGCATTTGGGAAGAGACTCAGGAGGAGTCTAAGAGCAACAAGCTGGGAGGTATTGAGGAGAACTTGGCTCTTGTCAGTAATACGAGGAATGGAAAAGGAAAGAGTTTTAGAAAGAAAGGTAACAATGATGGAGGTCCATCACAGCCAGGGAAGAAGAAGAACTTGATTAAAATCAAGTGATTCTCATGTCATAAGAATGGACATTATGCATCTCAGTGTCCAGAGAAGAAGAAGAAGGGTAATGGAAAGACGCAACTTGATGAGTTTGTAACAAAGTTTGAGAAAGATTACTCACTGGTTTCTTTCCTTTCCACCAACACAACTACGAGGAGTGTTTGGTTCTTAGATAGTGGTGCATTTTAGTATATGACAGAAGCACATGAGTTATTTAGTAGTCTGATGGAGAGTGACTCATATGTTCATGTGGAGCTTGGTGATGATGTCAGGTATGCAGTGAAGGGAGAGGGAACAATTATGTTCCAAATCACATCAGGGGGTTCGTTAGATTCCTAGGATATGTTTTACGTACCAGGTTTGAAGAAGAATTTGCTTTCAGTCTCAGCTATGGAGGACAGGGGTTTTTTCATTTCTTTTCAAAGAGGGCAGGTACTCATACATCCAGAGAAAGCTAGCTTGGACAACAAAGTGGTCGTTGGGGTTAGAGAATGCACTTTATACAGGTTGCAGAGAAAGATTGTTCGGGCTTTGGTACATGATAGTGACAACCTATGTGAGTTGTGGCACATGAGGTTGGGACACCTACACTACAAGAATTTGACGATTCTAAGGGGTATTGTTACAGGTTTTCCAAAGTTCAATATTGAGCAGCAAGGAGTTTGTAGAGGGTGTGCTCTTGGAAATAATGACAAGGATGATTTTCTTAGCAGTGAGAATAGGTACAAGGGGATCTTGGATATTATCCATTCAGATGTGAGTGGGTCAATTTCATTAGTATCATTATAGGGATTGTCATACTATGTGACATTTATTGTTGATTTTTCGAGGAAAACCTGGATCTTCTTTATGAATACCAAGGATGAGGTCTTCAGTTGGTTTCAGAAGTTTAGATCTCAGGTAGAGAACCAAACAAGGAATAAGATCAAGGTCTTAAGGTCAGATAATGGGGGAGAGTACACCTCCAATGACTTCAAGGATTTATGTAAGGAGGAAGGGATCAAGAGGGAGCTAGCAGTCTCATACAACCCTTAGGAGAATGGGGTTGCAGATAGAAAGAATCAGTCCATCATTGGTTCTTCCATGGCTATGATACATGACCAGGAGTTGCCTATGTTTATGTGGGTAGAGGTGTGAAACACGCCATTATATGTGAAAAACAAGAGTCCTCATAGGATATTGGGGGACAAGACTCTAGAGGAGGCATTCTCAAGATTGAAGTCAGAGATTGGTCATTTGAGGATCTTTGGTTGTCCAGTTTATATCCATGTGCCTGTGGAGAAGAGGACAAAGATGGAGCCTTCATAACAGAAGGGTATATTTGTGGGGTACAATGAAACCTCAAAAGATTATAAGATCTTCATTCCAAAGCAACGAAAGACAATTGTGTGCAGAGATGTTAAGTTTGAGGAGAAATTGGCATCTAGGAGTAGTCATGAGTCATAAACAATGACAGAGGAAAAGGAACTATAGGCTCCAAAGGATGAGAAACAATCAACAATTTAGACTTCAAGAAGGGAGGATGTGTTACCCCTCTCAGCCTTGTCAGGAAACCCAGGTGGATATTACAGACATTCAGGGATGTTGGTGAGGCTCCTAGGAGTGCGGTCAGAGAGCCCAAGCCTCCAAAGAAGTTTATGAACTATATGACACCTTCCTCCCTGCACACTTAAGTGCTAAATATAAAGCTTAGGGGAATTGAGACACTAACATTCATAAAATGATGTAGAGAAGGGATAATCATTTCGAGGTTTGCTCAAATTAAACAACATCAACAAAATCTAAATCAATACACATTTATATGTGCAAGCATGGAGCTAATCCGCAAAGAGATCAAACAAGTAATAAATGGACCGATCTCATGTCCAAAGAGAGCTTTCAATTACACCTAAAACTTGCAGATATTGTATGATTGTCTAGGGTTGAGGAGGCCACACACACAAAGAAGCAACAAACCAAGAAGTTCATGACCCTTGAGAAGAAACAAACAACAAGAAATGTGGATAAAAATTGTAAGAGCAACATAGTGAATATGTATAATCTCACGTTGGATGAGGACGTGTGCAACATTATTGAGAAAGGTTTAAAATTTGTTTCCACTCCCACATCCATTCTAATAGAGAAAATATTATGCTCAATAGAGGACTCTATCTACACCTTTCCAGAAAATGAGGCGGAGGAGATAAGGCAAGATTCCTCAATTATATTAAAAAACGCCAAACCTCCTAACCATAACATAAGTAGAAGAGAAGATACAACATTAACAAAATTAAGGTCTAACAAGGAAATAATGATAATGAGGGTTGATAAAATAAATGCAATGGTCATTATGAACACACAAGAGTATCAAGCCAAAATGTACGAGCAATTAACAACCAGAGGATGCTACAGAAAACTTAAAAAATACCCAAGAACTAAGATGATCAAAGATGTTGAAAATATTATCAAACGTTCCAATTTGGATGAAGGCATAAAGAAAAAACGCATTCCAAAAAACCCTATCAACTCAAGGATATATGGTCTTCCCCAAATCCACAAAAATGGAGTCCCCTTGAGACCAATCGTAAACACTATTGGATCACCTACCTACCAACTAGCAGAATTCCTGGGAAAAACCCTAAAACCATTGGTAGTTGATACATTTTCTTACATCAATGATTCTTCTCATTTTGTCAATGTGATGGTGTTGTGATGGGATATCCACTCTCTCATGTGGTCACAACTTGTATATGGAGTATTTCGAGAAAAATTCAATTGATTCCTTTCCCTTGAAACCAATAGAATGGAAAAGATATTTTGATGATACTAACATCATCTGGCCTCATGGAAAAGACAATTTGGACAAATTCCTTACCCATTTAAACATCCAGTCTAATCACATTAGGTTCACCATGAAAATACAGGAGAATAATTTCCTTCCATTACTTTATGTCCTTATTAGTAATAAGGCAGATGGTTCTCTTTCTCGACAAGTATAGTAGAAGAAAACCCATGCTGACAAATATTTACATGTTGACTCTCATCATCATCCATCATTGAAGAATGGTATCATGAACACTCTTTCCATAGGAGCGTTCAAAATCACTGATGTTGATCATCTCAATGAAGAATTTAAACATCTTTATAAACCCATTCAAGAAAATGGATACAAAACAAAAGACATCAAGCGAGCCTTTAGAAGAGAGAAAAAACCAGAGATGAAGACCCATGACAAAGAAATGGAAAGAAAAATAAGGGTTATTCTCCCCTACATTAAAGGGAAAACTGGTAGAATAACGAAGGTTCTAGGGAGAAAACACAATAAAATTGACTTCTCACCTCCTAACTCCTTAAGGAACATGCTGAATAAGGGTAAATATCCAATTGATCCTAATATGAAAAAGGGTGTCTATTCAATCCCTTGTTCATGTGGTAAAGTTTACATTGGGGAGATTGGTCACTCAGTAAAGGTCAGACTAAAGGAACATTGTGTAGACATCATATATGATAGGTTTAAAAAATCCGCAGTGGCAGATCACTCTCACAAATTTAACCATTAGATATGCATGGAAGATGAAAAAGTGATTGCTATGGAAGATCATTATAACAAGAGATGGATTCGTGAAGCAATAGAAATTGAGAAACATCTGCATAACTTCAACAAAGATAATGGATTGATATTGAGAGACTCTTTGAAACCTCTCATTCATAATAAATTAACCATAAATACATCAAACCAATCAAACTAACGTAAGCTTAAAATATGGGTGTTTTTTGTATTTATGGGTAGTCTTTATCTCCTTATCCTCATGAGATGCCATTCTCCCAATGATGGACTTAGATATGGAGTTTGAAACATTCATTGAGAACTTAATAAACTCACATAGGATTCCATACAAGCATCAAATGTCTACCTATGAAAACCTAAATGAAATCATTAGATCCTTCCATGGAAGGGACACATTGAAGGATATTCAACACTTGGAAAGACTAAGGCTAAACTAGCTTGGGGAATTGAGACACTGCCATTATTAAAACGATGTAGGGAAGGAAGAATCATTATAAGGTTCTCTCAGATTAAACACCATCTACAAAATAGAAATCAAGATACATTTGCACGCACAAGCATGGAACTAATCTACACAGATATCAAACAAGTAAGAAAACAAATCTATCTCTTGTCCAAAGAGAGCTTTCGATTACACCTAAAACTTACGGATATCATACTATCTGATATATGGACGAGATTTGGTGCGTGTCTATATGCTAGGGTTGAGGATGCCACACACAACACAAAGAAGCAACAAACCAAGAAGTTTGTGACCCTTGATAAGAAACAAACAACAAGAAATGTGCATAAAAAATGTAAGAGCATCATAGTGAATATGTCTAATCTTACGTTTGATGAGAATGCGCACAACATTCTGGAGAAAGGTTTAAACTTTTTTTTCACTCCCATGTCCATTCCAATAGAGAAAATATTATGCTTAATAGAGGAATCTATCTGCACCTTTCCAAAAAATGAGGCAGAGGAGATAAGGCAGGACTACGTTGTTATATTATGAAACGCCAAACCTACAAACCATAACATAAGTAGAAGAGAAGATACAACATTAATAAATTTGAGGTCTAACAAGGGAATAATGATAATGAAGGATGATAAAGAAAATTCAACAGTCATTATGAACACACAAGGGTATCAAGCCAAAATGTACTAGCACTTAACAACCAAAGGATGCTACAAAAAGCTTAAAAAATACCCAAGCACTAAGATTATCAAAGATGTTGAAAATGTTATCAAACATTCCAATTTGGATGAAGTCATAAAGAAAAAACTCATTCCAAAAAACCCTATCATCTCAAGGATATACGGTCTTCCCAAAATCCACAAAAATGGAGTCCCCTTAAGACCAATCATAAACACTATTGGATCACCTACCTACCAACTAGAAAAATTCCTGGTAAAAACCCTAAAACCATTGGTAGGTCATACCTTTTCTTACATCAAGGATTCTTCTCACTTTGTCAATGGAATAAAAAATATTCACATGAATGAAAATGATTTACTGGTCAACTTCGATGTGGTTTCTGTTTGCACAAAATTTATGGTGGAATATGTTATTAGGGTTATCAATGATATCATTAACAATGAAATATATATCCTTGTGAGGATATGTCTGGAATCTACTTATTTTATCTTCCAAGGTGACATATATAAGAAAACATACAGTGTTTTGATGGTATATCCATTCTCTCATGTGGTCACAAACTTGTATATGGAGTATTTCGAGAAAAAGTGTAACGTCCCCGACCATCAACCTCTTCCAGGTAATGCTACCCAACAACCTTATCTTTTTCCAACTAGCTCTGATATCATTTTGTGTATTTATATGCTTATCTATCTAGTGCAAATTAACAGCTATAGCATTTTGTTCATGCCACTATTCGTGCAGAAATAACATTAAAACATACAGACAACATATTCTAATATATACAGATTAATGAAAAAGTAACAATAAGCCTACACATACAACATATATGAAATATCCAGGCATTACTCATCAATTATAAAACATGTACAATTACACAACATACAATCAACACATATTTGGTATGTATCTTTCAATAGATGACCACCAACTGCGTTCAGACCTTCCACGAACCTCCAAACCTTAGACCACGATGATTATCACACTCAACAGTGGGTCACCCCCGAGCTGGGACTAAACTCCACTGGGCAAGGAATTCCTAGGCTTGGAAAGGGAAACAAGAAAGTCACACATGTCAACATGAAGGACTATCTCCCAGGGCCATCTCACACTAACAACCCACAACCTCTCATTCCCCACATGCTTATCCCACCCCAGGAAGTGTGCCCCTTCTCTTCTCAACAGTCCTTCAGCTGCCCCACTTCCCTTCTAGGACTTCAACAACAGACTGGACAAGAATTCTCCGAGCACTATGGCTGTAGTTGGGCTCCCTCTGGGAAAACACTTCACTAGCAACCTCTCTCACCTAGAGAGAGTTGCTTGCATGCCTGACAACCTGCTTCTTCAGTCAAAGGGCCTGAAAACCCGCCTCTTCAAACCACAGGCCTGACAACCTGCTTCTTCAGTCCAACTTCTACGTCAATTCCCAAGAAGGTGATGGAAACAACAAAGATCAGTAAAGAACAAACGATGGCAGCAAGCCGCAATCAATCAAGGAACTGCGTGGCTGCAACGACCAACAATTAAGACACAACACGGCTCAGGAAATTACAGGGTGCATCGGGATTCATAGGAGACACACGAGATAACTCAAGTATGAATACAGGATTCCAAAGGTGCGTGCTAGATACATAGGTGATGATGATGGAGAATTGGTTCAATGCGTGAATCCTCGGTGAATCCGGAAGGGTGATAGATTTCCCAAGAATCGTAAGGGTCGTGAGAATGGCGAGGAGGAAACCCCAATGAGTTAGCTTTCCCAACTATAAACTGCATGTGCCCAAGTTGACACATGTCTTCCTGAAGCCACGTGAGTTCCACTTAGCACTCGTTCCCTTTCCCAGGAACTTAGGACAACACCTATCATGTCCACCTTAGCCTTTAGGAAATAATAATAATAAAATATTATTCCCTTAGAGGTAAGACCTCTAGCTTATCCCCTAGGCCTAGACACTTATCCCCCTCCCTTACCCTACCTAGTGGAGCTTAGTCCCCCATAACTCTTTCTTCGTGGTTGGTCTACACACAACAATGTAATTTTATTAATGATATGTGCATTTACATATACAAAAATCAGGATCATGGCCTTAAGCATATAGGCTCTCTGACCTAATAAACATATAAGTGTTCAACTTATAAACACCTGACTCACTAGCCTATAAACACAATTACAATTCAACAGGGGTGTTACAATCCCCTCCCCTTATTTTTGCACTATCCCCAATGCAAGTTACTTACACAACAACAACAAGATTTCCAAAATCTTCAAAAAGATGCGGGTATTATGCCCGCATAGCATCTTCATGCTCCCATGTTGCGTCCTCAGGACCGTACCAGGTCCACTGAAATTTTATAAGCCTCATGGCTCGATTTTGCAGTTGCTTTCTTTTCTAGTCTAGTATACACACCTGATGCACCTGAAAAGCGCTTTCCTTCTCCACTTGAATCACATTCCAATTAATAACATGATTAACGTTAGGTACATATTTATTAAGAAATGACACATGAAATACATTATGTATAGACATGCATGCAGGCAATGCAAGCCTATATGCTACTGGACCAATCGTCTCTAGGATTTCAAATGGCCCACAATATCGAGCTGCCAAATTTGAACAATTTCCCAACTTCAGGGAGCTTTTGTTCACCTTCACTCTCAGGAATACACGATCCCATACTTTAAATTCTCTGTGAGTTCTGTTATTATCATCATAAATTTTCTTCCTGTCCTGGGAAGCCTTCAAATTCTATTTAATCTTCATCATTTTATCTTCCATTTCCTTGAGCAACTCTGGCCCAACCACTTCCCTATCAGCTGGGTTGTCCCAACTTACTGGGGTGTTGCACTTTCTTCCATAAAGTACTTCAAATAGGCTCATATTTAGTGATGCTTGAGACCCATTGTTGTAGGAAAATTCTACCAAGTGTAGACAATCTTCCCATTTAGATGGTTTGTCCATCACATACATCCTTAGCATGTCCTCGATCACTTGGTTCACCCTTTCTGTTTTCCCATCCGACTCAGGATGATATGCTGTGTTGAAGTTCATATTTGTTTTGAACCCTTTGAATAACCCCTTTCAGAACATTGATGTAAACTTTGGGTCTCTATTAGACACAATTGTCTTGGGTACGCCATGTGTTGTTCTAGAGTCTGTACTTAAGGCTTAGAAAGTACAGTGTCTAGGCATCTGAAAGTGAGTAAAGGATTAATAAGAGAGAGAATCAACCTTTGGGAAAGGAAGCTATGGTTGATTTCCAGGTTGTCGTTGTCTCGCTTCCAACTGTTCCTGGATTCTTATATCTCGTTCAATCGCAGCCCATGAACGTGCAAGTTATACCTGGGTCGTGATTGTTTTAAGTATGGTATCGAAAAGGTTCAAAGCGATATGGGTTTGGTCTGATAAATCGGGTTCAATATTAGGTTGTCTTGCAACGGGGATAGTCATAGAGGAACATGAAAATTAAATGAGAGTTCGAAGTTTTTATGCTGTATCAATTTGATCGTATAAAAGAGAACTTTGAATCCAATATTTGAAGATAAAGTGCAAACCAAAGGCCTTTTCCCGTAACTAAGTTATCTTTTAAATAAATGGTGTGTGAAATGTGAGAAAAACATTAAGCTATCTATAATGCGAGGCTCCTATCGAGGGAGAATCTCACCTTGTAAACATAAGAAGAAAAAGATAAGGAGAAATCTGACGAAGCATAAAATATGAAAATCTAAAGAGTTCATAGGTCTTGTACTTGCTAATAGCCGATACAGAGGAAAAACTGTAAACGATATAGATGACTAAAAATTGATCACCACAGTAGAGGTTTTACTAAATTGCAGTAAAAACATTCATCAGATATATATATGCGAAATGAAATTGAATATGAAATCACAAAGGAAAAAAACTCATAACACAGTATTGATGGAATCAGGAGTCTCTGGATTGCTTTGTATTAAATTTCAAAAGGAGAGAGTCTCTATTACAATCGACCAAAAAGGTCCAGCCCTAGTTCTTTCTTCAAAGTGCATATTTATACAAATTTCTATACGCTAGAATCTCAATCGTTCCAGGAATTTTTTCGGTTACAAAAAGGAGACTTCTGCGTTTCAATTCTTTGTCTTTGTCCTCTTTCGGGCGGATGGAGCAACTTCCTTCCTTTGAACTTCAGGTTCTAAAAATTGAATAGGCAGACACATGTAATTATTTGGTACCGGAAACCTGCCCCTTCGCATGCTCGGTGCAAGTGACACACCTCTCCACCAACTGGGCTATCAACCTGGAAGGTTCTGCTTGATTATTTGCTTCACAAGTGTAACAATCCTTCACTAATTATAGCAACTTTCCTTCTACCTGTCGGTCTTCAACACCGATAGAACATAAATGTACACTTGGTTTTATTAGACATTTATCTACTTGGACTATATCCGACTGAGTTATTTGTGATATTTTAGCCAAATTTCTTTCCTCATTCTCCTTGATATTGAGTAGGTGCTTGGCTATATTAATTTGGCCCAGTGTCTCAGTGTTGTTTTCACCATCGAGATCCAACAAACTCCCATCTATGAAGCTGAAAGTTTCTTCACAAGAGTTTCTTACCTCTTTAGCTCGTTGTCTGCCTTCTGATATGTTACACTCCCATGCCTTCAGCAAGATGTTACCTCGGGTCTTCTCTAGGATGGAAAACCTGGAACTACTGTCCGTTTCCTTTTTTGTCGTGGCTATAATAGCCTCTTGGAAAGCGACCCGAGCCACCCCAACTTATTTTTCTCTAAAAGAGATGTTTTCCAGTACTTGATCAATAAGTTGGCAGTGATTTTGAATAGTTTCCACTTTAGCAAGTAAATCTTGCTGAGCTGCCGACACTCTTTCTCGGATTTCTATGGATTGGGATTGGAATATCCAGATATCTATCATATGGATTTTGGAAAAATTTAATTTGGCCTGTAATTGCCCTATCAATTATCCTTGCCGGCTTATCTGTGATTGGCTAGTCTGAGCCATTTGCTGTGTCTGTTCGAGATCGGATTTGAGCCGCTCGATTTCCTTTTGATCGGTTTCCCTAGCTAGCTCTATACCTGTGTTCGCCTGATCTCTGGCGGCTGCTTCTGTTGTAGCCAACTTATCCTCCAAAGTTTTGATCAAGCGATTTTTCCGCTTCAACTATTCTTTTAGGGACTCGACAGAATATTGGTTGGTTGTAGCAAAAGCCCCCAATGTCCCTGCTATCTGAGTTGCAAATTCCTGTTTTTTCATGGCTCTCCCATCAACAAGGATTTTAAATTTCTTAGCTATTGTGCCTACTTCTTGATAAAGTTCTTGTCTCACAACAACCTTTCTCTTCTTATTGAAGAAAAATTCGTTCGGAGGCAACTCTTCCACAGTTATGGGCGTTAGTTCTTCACCGAAAATCCATCCTGCGTCTAGGATCCCCTTTGTTAATTGTATGGGAGTAACAAAAACGATGGGGCTACTGATATGCTTGGATGATTTCCCTGGGGTAACAACCGGGACTTGCTGGCTTGGAGGATTGGGGATTTCGGCTTCTTGTTTCGGGCCTCCAGTTTGCTTCTTCTTTTCTTGTTTTTCCTCATGGTCAGGTCCTAAATCTTTGGAGCCCTTGGCTTCCATTTTCTATACATCTGCAGTCGGTGGGTTCTTACCCTGTAAGACTGGCAGAAGGCATCTCCTCCGGTGTTCCTGAAATTTGAAGAAATCAACCATTTCCTCGAGCGATAGGGTTTGAATCCGACTTAGGACCTCGACATAGGATCTCGCCCCTCGGAAGATGTCGTCATGAGGTGAATGCTCATGTTCATACATCTTAAGGCCACAACTCGCCATGTGATTGCCCACGATCCTGTGTGGGTCATGCTTCTTGAACTCAATGTGGACTAATTTAATATCCTCCAAAGTCGCTGCCTCGGATTTTGTGTGTCTGAAATCTAATAAAGAATAAGTGTTCAAATGAATGGGGAAGGGCGGCCATACCTTCTTCGAAAATCCTTTAAGCTCTTTGCTTATGCCGCCTATCACAGTTTTCCTAGCGATTTTGTGGCAAGCTGGCCTGTCCGGTATGAATAATGGTAGAGCATAGGGTGGAACAGAGGTGCCGAAAACCCTGATGTATGAAAATTCCACCTCTACGTACCAGTCGACCACGTTGCTCAAGTTGGTGGCGATGTTATTTGAAATCCTGGGCGGTGGGCTACTGAAGATGGAGATATGCATTGGTACCATTACCCAATTGAAAATTTCATTTATAAATTATGTTGCCTTATCTTCCTAAAGTTTGGAGTGGTAGACATGGATAGGCTCAGCCTCAGATGGAGTCCAGCTCCAACTCATTAGAGGGAAAGGCATCATGAAACAAACAACATACATGATGTAGGCGGACATAAAAAATGAAGCGGCCTTCCCACTCGCCTTCTGCATTCGGTATTCAGTAATCTGGCTGGTTAAACTGTATGATAACAATTTTGCGCATTCGAAGGAACAACCTTCAACGACTGTATGAATCAAAGGCACCCATGGGAGAAAAAAATGTGTGGTGTCCTCCTTCCCGTACAACCTAATGTCATCATTGTTATATATTTGAATTGCGGTTCCAGGAAAGAGATTGAATAAAATTCATTACCGTCCTCCTTGAACTTTGCGGGGTGTGAGACCCAATCTTTGATCAGATCAGACAAGCTTCTGTTGTATTGCTCACATTCTTTCTTCTTAAAACCTTCTAGAAACTCGACATTGTGTGAGAAGTTTGGTGTGGGTGACAATTGGTACATCACCTGCAAATGTTCTAGTCTGAAAGTCCCAATGGTCACCTTCTGCTCGCTTATAATGGTTCTGGTCGGGATATCCACATGATCTAATGCCCATCGGATCATATCATAATATGGAAGGAGTCGTGGCCTGGCCGCTATCTTATGCATCTCTGATTGAACGACGATTTTGTATTTGGTGGCCAAATTGTCCTTCTCATTATCACTAGAATCATCTAAACAGTTCACCAATTTGGACTGAAGAACCTTGAAGACGTATGACCAAGTTATGACATAATCAACACTTCGGGGTGAAGTATCGGAAACAGTATCTAAGACTTGCTCTGAACTCTCAACAATCGCCTTGGAAGCTTTTCATGGGGCCATGATAGAGGACTCTAACTTAGCTCTCCTGTAGTAAAAATGTGTATACATACATAAATTAGCCTGGTGAGAAAAGCTTCTTTGCGCAAGATAGAAATGAAATTTGAAACAATGAGAGAAAGAACTCTATATCTCGACCATTTAAAACCTCGACGTCCTTACAAACAGAACGGTCAAATTGTTTATTGATAAATATTTAGCAATAAAAATAAATATCTTCACCTATCACTTCAAATAAATGCTATAAATTTTGACAGGTCGTGACACAAGTTGGCACAAAAACATTTAAATTTAACCCGTAGATGGTGTGCGTTAATATTTGTATTAATGCACTGATTAATCTGGCTTAGCTTCTTTAATTAGGTGTTCTTTAAACTTTAATCACCCTTTTCGGCGTTTGCCGTATCGGGAGATTTCACTTCTATCTTTCAAGCCCTTAAAACCCAAGATCGCGATGACGCGATCTAGTTAAGAAAAAATGTGATCCAGATTAAGTGTTTAATTAATATCGTGATTTCGTTAATATCGTGATTTCGTGAATATTGTGATTTTGCGACTCGGGGATACAAAGGTAAAGTTTCTTGGAAGAGTGAATGCCAAGTCGCGAAATCCCGACAACACTTAACTAAGGCTTCAGGAACTTTACTTTCGGCACTAACCTGAGTAAGATTTCAAGGTTGTTTCGTGACTTCGCGCATCGGGGCTTGGAAACAGTGTGACTTTTAACTCCCAAAACGCGATATCCCGAGGTATAGAAAAGTGAAAAACCTCACTCAACGGTTAAATAGAAATGACTTAGGAGTACAATGGCCATCACCACTTCGCATATTGGGACTACTGAGATTTTTCAGTGGGTAAAGGTCACGAAGTAAAAGACAACTTAAAGGCCAAGCTTTGATTTTAAGAATTATAGTTAAACTAGTTGAAAAAGGTGGCTCCAACTAGGGATCCCGTCTCCCTGCGAGATGGGAAGAACAATAGACCACGTGCCTGTATTGGGTAAATGGAGTCATTGGTTTTACTTCTGTGAAACTTGCTTAAGGAAAGGGGATACAGAGGGAAGAAGAGATTTCGTCTTTTACTTCTGAAAAGATTTTCAACACTCAAATGCGTTTCAAACTCAGTCGTAGTCCCTTTCATGACTTTCTCTTTCTCGTTACTGAATTTAGGTCTGCATTAAGATAGTCAAAACAGTCCTAGGAAATCCAACAGATCTTGTGGCTTTTGGCTTGCATCAAATGAAGTTTATTACATGTTTTTAATCGGGGAGCCCCGTCTGAACTTAGGATGTAGATCCAGTTTCAAGAAAGTTGATTACCAGAGTAGAGTGAGATTCATGTATAACAACCTTACAGATATCTCAGATATTGCTTCACTGCCAACGAGCCTGTTCAGTACCCCGGTGAAGTTATCTGGCCCTTTTTGATGAATTTCCTTACACCACTTCGAAATATATTTATGCATTTAAATGTTGAGACGAGGGCAATGATTTCTGAATTTCCTTTCATCGTCTCTTTGAACTGGATGGGGGCAATCAAATATGAATTTCCTTTCACCATCTGTCTTATAATTTACTTTTTAGAACATGAAGTGGGGGAAATCAGTTTGTATGAGGGATGATATCTGTGTAATCATTGCAGTGGAGGTCTGTCAACTTGCTTTGATTACTCGGTACCAACCTTCCCTTAAATCTCAAAACACCTTAGCGCACACGGAAAAAATGGAAAGATTATTTCTAGGGGCCTTCCTTCGAGCAAGCCTTAATCCTTCAAAAACTGTTAAAAAACCTAGAAGAGTCAAAATCAACCTACACATAACTTTGCTTAGTAAGAGACTGAGTGTTTGTGAAGACTTGCTTACTTTCTGAAATCTGCTTTACAGCTTCCAAAGCTAAAACATAATCTCTTCTCCCTATGTATAGAACCCAGAAAGAAGCTTGGTTTTTTAAAAAGGTATGTTTGCGGATAGAAAAAAGGTGATGGAGAGAAATCTGGGATGTGAAACATAGGGATTATAGACTAAAACCAGCTTCTGGGACCCTTTTTCAAAGACGCTCTACTTTCTCTGCTTATTTTAATTACCCCCTATCTTTGTCTAGGTGAAACTCTTAGGGCCCAGAGTAAGGATTCATTCTTTTAATCACTAGTCAAGTGAAAACATTATATTTATGAGATCATTACAACGCTTTGGAGACCTTCGTTTAAAAAATAAAATTCTTAGGAATTCGTACCTTTGCCTTACCATTTTAAAATAACCGAAAACCTTTTCTATCACCTGTTTTCGGCGAATTTAGTCTCCGATATATGACTTTATGTTTGCTCCTTTCTCTCGTCTAGGCCGCAAGCCGAAATCATGTAAACACAAAGAGTGCCTTTTAAAAGAGCCAAATGTATTGAAAATTTCGTATCTCTATTTCTACAAAAATCTCTGACCTAATTAATTAGAGGTGAAAGTAGACTTACTGAAGAGAAATTATGAAATAGATAGAAAACACAAATTGATATATACAATGGAAATTTTTTGGGAACCATTTATTGCATATAGTGTTTTAAATAACGCCCATTGACAGGGGCATTGAAGATTTTACTATCCAGATTTTCTAATAGAAACGAATTTTTTCCTTCGGGAGTTGCGACTTTGAATGGTCCATACTGTATATGATTGAATTTACCATGTTTCACTGAATCTTCCTTTCTAGCATCCCATTTCAAGACCAAATCGCCAGGGAGAAACTCTATGTCTTTTGCCTTATGGTTGAATAACATTTTCATGTCGTCTTGGTATTTTTGCAACCTTTTGTCCACTTCGACCCTGTGTTGTTGTAATTTGATCAACTGGTTTATCCTTCTTGTGACATGATTTGGTTCTTCTTTCTCTTCTTGCCATAGTTTCATTACGGGAAGCGCCAGGTTTATGGGTAATACCACGTCAGTCCCGTACACCATTTGGAAAGGAGAAGTGCCGATGGATTTTTTCGTGCCTATCTGATTCACCCATAAAGCATATTTCAAATGCACGTGCCAAGATTTTTTGTTCTCGTTCAACACTTTCTTAATTACATTGATCAGACTCTTGTTTGAAGACTCGGCTAGTCCATTTCCTTGGGGGTAATATGTTGTGGAATGGTTGAGCACGATATTGTATTTTTGGCAAAAACTGATCATAGCCATAGATTTAAAAGCCTGGGCGTTATCTGTGACTATCTTCCGGGGGCAACTGAATCTAGATAAAATGTTTTCTTCTAGGAAATCTATTACCGTCGAATCTGTTTCCCTTCTTGTTGGAATAGCCTCCAACCATTTAGTGAAGTAATCTGTGGTAGTCAAGATCCATTTGTGTTGAGCGCTAGAATGGGGGTTAATTTCGTCTATAAAATCTAGTCCCCATTGTTGAAAAGGATCTTTTGTTTTGACCGGGACTAACAGTAGCGCTAGGAGTTTATTCTTGCCTACGAACAATTGGCAAGGGTTGCAGGTTCTGACTTTGGTATTGACGTCTGAGAAAAGTTTTGGCCAATAATACCCTGCCCTTAGGATCTTATAAGTTGTCGCCCTCCAAGCGTGATGTTCCCCGCACACCCCTTCGTGAAATTCGCTTTTGACCTTCTCTATTTCTGATTCAACCAAACAAACCAACATGAAGCCAAGTGGATCCTTCCAATACAATTGACTTTCCGATATACAATACTTGACCACGTGTAGTTTTAGATTCCTGGCTTTGGATGGGGATAAATCACTTGGGCATTTCAAGGTCAGCAGGTAGGACACTATGTTTTTGTACCAATCTGACGAGGCAAACTTCTCTTTGATTCTGATCACACTTGTTTTCTCATCGAGCTCATTCATGTACACACCCTCTTCACATCCCTGTAGGCCATTTATACTGAGGGCTCTGAAATTTGATTCAGCTAAGAGTTTAGACAAACCTTGTCCCTTTACCAGTCTCATCGGCTTTATCTCCAGATCAAATTCTTGGATTTTAGCGAGGCACCGTCCCCTTTTTCCATCACTATCAGATTGAACCAAAATATCTTTTACGGAGTTGGTAGGTACGTACGCGATTACCTTGGAATGCAACATGTAAGTTCTGAAAGCCTTTAATGCCTTCACCATAGCGTACGCTTCTTTTTCCATTATATCATATTTGAGTTCAACGTCTCTGAGACTTTTGTTGAAAAAATCTATCAGTTGTTTGAAACCTTCTTCATTTTTCTGGAGGAGTACCGCGGCAATTGTATGTTCGAAGGCGAACGAGAAAATAAGAAAACCCTTTAGATAGTCAGGGCTTGCCAGTACAGGTGCCTCGCTTATAACCTTCTTGATGCGTGCAAATGATTCTTTGGCCTCTACTGTCCATTTCACTTCATTGTTTTTCTTTAACATATCTATGATCAATTTCACAATTTCAACAAAGTTTGGGATAAACCTCCTCAAAAAAATTATCTTTCCTAAGAATGACTGAATTGCATTTACATTTCTAGGAGTATTTATTGTGTCTATAGCTTCAATCCTACTAGGATCAATTTTAATTCCGTCTCGAGACACAATATGGCCCAGGAGTTTACCTTCTTACATGGTAAAGTGAGACTTTTTGGGGTTTAAAGACAGACCAAACCTGTGGCATTTTTCAAAAGTCTGCTTGAGATGTATTAAATGATCTTCGTCAGATTTAGAAAAACTGTTAGATCATCGAGATAGATAACCACGAACTTGTCTCTTTCGTCGATGAAAGCGATATCCATAGCACGCTGGAAGGTGGCACCTACATTCATTAGACCAAAATGCATCTTATCATACATGAATGTACCCCAAGGGGTAGTGAAGGTTGCTTTTTCTTTATCATGTTCATTTATGGCAATTTGATTGTACCCGGAGAAACCATCGATCATCGACATCCTATTTTCCCCAACTACCTTTTCTAATACGTGATCCATTTTGGGTAGAGGGTAGTTGTCTTTGAGGGAGGACTTATTTAGATTTCTAAAATCGACACACAATCTAATCTCCCTATTCTTCTTTCTAACCGGGACCAGGTTTGCTACCCAATCAGAGTATCTCAATGGTACTATTATCTTTGCATCCAAGAGCTTCTTAACTTCCCTTTTGACCACGAGAAATAAGATAGGGTTGATTTTTCTAAGCTTTTGTCTAAAGGGTTTGACACTAGGATTCAGGTGTATCTTGTGTTCGATCACGGTGGTGTCGTAGGTTCTCAGTTCTTCGTAAGACCAAGCGAAAACGTCTTTATACTGCGTGAGTAAGTCTTTATACTTGATTTTTACCTTAGAAGGAAGGTATTTTAATATTTTTACCATCCTAGGCTCCTCTTTTGTCCCTACGTCACAGTCTTCAACCTCCTCTGGTTGGGGTTGTAGAGTGGATTTTAAGGGTATGCCATTTTGATCGAAAAGTCTCTCCAGGGGGATTAGTCCCTTTGGAATCTGATTGTTCTTTAAAACTAACATGCGATCGTTAGCAATTTTTTCTCGAAACTACTGAGGCTCCTCTCCCTCCTGCATAATCTAGGTATGATCATTTTGGTCCTCCTGGTCAATGTGGGTTTCAGAGAAATCACCTACCATTTCTAGGAATTTTCTGATCTGTTTGTCATCCTTGAAAACCTGCCAGTGTTGTATATTTTTTGGTATGGATGGTCTGTGCCTTACCTCTATGTGGTACTTTAATTTGAAAGCGGTGGGAGGTACGAAAGTTGAAGCCGCTTTGGCCAGTGAATCGACTTGCTGGTTTTCGGCCCGTGGGATGAAATGAACCTTTACCGATGAAAATAAATTTTCTTTAAGATCCCAGGCGCAATTTTTGTAAGATCTCAATCTTGGGTGCTTGGCCTGGTAGTCCCTATTTATCTGTTTCACTATCAACTCTGCATCTCTGTAAACTTCCAGGTTCTTTATGTTCAACTTCCTGGCAGCTTCCAACCCTAAGACTAAGGCTTCATACTCACAGATGTTATTTGTGTAGTCTATCTCCCACTGAAGCCTGTAAGAGAAAGGGATAACAAAATCATTTTTAGGCACCACAAAAAGTACTCCTACACCTGCTCCTTGACATGACAGGGCACCGTCAAAAAACATTTTCCAAATCCCAATACTATGCATATTTTCAATTTACATCATCATCAAAAGACATAATACAATTTCCTAGACCTTGATCGACAATATAAATAGGAAAATTGTTAGGATTCTGAGGGTTGCTCACTGTGTAGGCTAGCCTCATTTCCTTGTATAACCGAGTAAGTTGTCCACCAAACACAAGAATCGTGGCGTAGTTCATGTCTAGTTGGAGAGAACCACCAAGTTTGGCTCCCTGTGACCTAGATAGTAGTAGGCCATACTTCGGGGGTATATCAGCAATAACTACATCCATCAGGACACTTTTTACTGGGACTTGTGCAAGAGTGACTACTAAATCTTTTATCATACCCAGGCGCTTAACTCTTCTGGAATCGAAAGAGTAGAGATCCCCATAAGGCCTGGTGATCTCGAGGCCTAGTATATCCATAATAGTTTTGGGCATCACATTATGTGAGGCTCCAGAGTCTAGTATGGAGTTATGTAGCAGTCAATCATGCACATTCAAGGTGATATAGAAGGGAGCGACGGTGTCTCTGGCACCCTCAAAATGTGGACCAAAAGTGATATTGGGCTTATCGTCTTCCAAGTTTATTACGTCAGAGTGAATTTCTAGCTCCAAAAAACCTATCGCTTTGGTCATATTCTTTCGATATACAGGATTCTTCGCTAATTCCACCAGAGGGATTGGTATTTTTATCTTATTTATCTCATTTTCGAGGCTGAACCCTCCACCAGCTTTGTCCGTTTCTTTGGTTGAAACCCCAGACTCCTTCTTTTCTAATTTATTTGTTTACGCTGATTTATCACCCGTGAGTTTATCTACCGGTATATGTGTTTCAGCTGTCTTAGTTTCCTTTGTTTGGGTCTCAACCTCCTTTACTTTGGGATCTATCGAGTCTGCCCCTTTCATTTTTCTATTAGGTGTCTCGGTCTCTTTCGGGGCGGGCTTGTATACTTCACCTCTAGGGAGAATTTTCTTGGGTTGAAGAGTCAACGCAGGTTTGTTTTTAGACCTCAGGTTATACCTCGGTTGGACCTCATCCATTATAGAATCAGTCGTTTCTTGACATACAACGAAATCAATGTTGTTTATGTCATCATTTTTATTTAACGATTGTTGAGTGTTCAAGGACCTCTCGTAATCTTCTTTAGTTAAGTAAGGCTATGTGCACTCATCACCCAAATTGGTCACATCTTCATCCAAACTTTTGAAATCTTGCGGGTCATTTCCTCCTATAAAATTTTCATTTTTTAAAGGGGTTTGAATTTTCTGGTCTTCATTTTTAATCTTCCTTTGTTGATTTTGAGGATTGGGGTTTCTTCTGAATTCCCTCTTAACGAAAGGATCAGCCTTGGATTGATCTAGCTCCATTCTGGAAATCTTATTCGATAACTCCTTAATTATCCTAGCCATATCATCCATTTTTTTGTCTGTGGATCTATTGGACCCTGAGGGTCCTGCTTGTTCCCTAAAACGTTTTTTTTCTCGATTTCCCATTTCTACCTTGGTTTTCAACTTGCCAGAATCCATCATATTAGATTCAATTTCTACGACATCATCTTTCATTCGGGTTAGGGTAGCCCCCGTCCTTTCTCTCAAAAGAAGTGCGAAATTGGGTTCGAAGGCTCCCGCAAAGGTTACATTGGCTGCAGGTTGGGATGGTTTAACTTCAACCGGGATCTTATTATATAATTTTTTAAATCTTTGAATGAATTCCATAACAGTTTCCAAAGTATTTTTCTTTAAAGAGCCAAACTCTGTCAAATAATACAAATGGTCTTTCCTTTCACCCCATTGTCTAAGAAAGGAGTCTTCTAGGGCATCATAATATAATATCGATCCTGCGGGTAGACTTCGAAACCAGGTTCATACTTGTCCTTCGAAAGTCTGAACAAACAACCTCGAATATACGTCTTCGTGTTCGAGGCCTAGGATATCAGCGAACTGATCAAAGAAGTTTATATGTTCGGCTGCAGTCAAGTCCCCTTCCCTTGTAAATTTAGGTAAGTTTTTTATCTAATTATTAAAAATGTCGTGGAGAGGGATGAGCAGGACCAAAGGCACATATCTCGTAGCTACTTTAGCGAAGACCCTGGGAGGTGGGAAAGGCACATGGCCCCCCGCTCCTTCTCCTGGAGCCACTCCACCTCCTTCTCCAACGGCCGCCATCGGTGCTACTGGATAGGGAAAAGGTGTGTTATATAGAGGGTTCTGGAAGACTAAAAGTGAATTTCTAGCTTCTTCGAGAGACGAGAAAAGTGAAGACAGGTGAAAAGAGATGCGAGGAATTGGATCCTTGGATTTGCAAGAGATGTAATCAAGGGAACTCGCAGGTGTGGAATTTGAGTATATGGTATACTCTTTGAGACTTGGTGAGGTCGTGAAATCTAACTGAAGAGTCGGCGGGATATCAATCTCTGATAAATTCACTGCAGGGTTTTTACCTTTGTGTACGCCAGAGGTTGTCAGATGAATTTCACTTTTAACCTCAAAGAGAGTTAAATTTGGGTTGATGATTTCAGGGAGGGGATTGTATGAAGTTGAAGGTTCACAGGAACTCTTGGTATTGGGTTGTGGGTACTTAAGCTGGTAGATTGCAGTGGTTGGATTAAGGGAACCTCTGGTTTTTAGTATTTTTTCGGGATCGGAAACATGCATGGTCTGCTTACCCTCCGGGTTTTGTCTGATATTCGTTTGACCAGATGCCAACTTATTTAAAAATGGAGTCACCAAGTGAAAGATAATAAAATCCTTTAGAAGGTGTTCACTCTTTGTTCACTATCAAAGGGCGAAACTTACAAAAATGTCGTTCTTCCCATGGAAAAGGTTTCGTAACTTCATCCCCGACAACGACGCTAGAAAGATGTTGTTCCAGAGTCTGTATTTAAGGTTTAGAAAGTACAGTGTCTAGGCATCCGAAAGTGAGTAAAGGATAAATAAGAGAGAGAATCAACCTTCAGGAAAGGAAGCTATGGTTGATTTCCAGGTTGTCATTGTCTTGCTTCCAACTGTTCCTGGATGCTTATATCCCATTCAATCGTGGCCCATGAATGTTCAAGTTCTACCCGGGTGGTGGTTGTTTTAAGTATGGTATCGAAAAGCTTCAAAGTGATATGGGTTTGGTCCGATAAACCGGGTTCAATATTAGGTTGTCTTGCAATGGGGACAGTCATAGAGGAACATAAAAATTAAAGGAGATTTTGAAGTTTTTATGCTGTATCAATTTGATCGTATAAAAGAGAACTTTGAATCAAATATTTGAAGATAAAGTGCAAACCAAAGGCCTTTTCCCGTAACTGAGTTATCTTTTAAATAAATGGTGTGTGAAATGTGAGAAAAACATTAAGCTGTCTATAATGCGAGGCTCCTATCGAGGGAGAATCTCACCCTGTAAACAAAAGAAGAATAAGATAAGGAGAAATCTGACGAAGCATAAAATATGAAAATCTAAAGAGTTCACAGGTCTTGTACCTGCTAATAGCTGATACAGAGGGAAAATTTTAAACGATATAGATGACTAAAAATTGATCACCACAGTAGAGGTTTTACTAAATTGCAGTAAAAAAATTCATCAGATATATATATGCGAAATGAAATTGAATATGAAATCACAGAGGAAACAAACTCATAACACAGTCTTGACAGAATCAGGAGTCTCCGGATTGCTTTGTATTAAACTTAAAAAGGAGAGAGTCTCTATTACAATCGACCAAAAAGGTCCAACCCTGGTTCTTTCTTCAAAGTGCATATTTATACAAATTTCTATATGCTAGAATCTCAATCGTTCCAGGAATTTTTTTGGTTACAAAAATGAGACTTATGCGTTTCGATTCTTTGCCTTTGTCCTCTTTCGGGCGGATGGAGAAACTTCCTTCCTTTGAACTTCGGTTTCTAACGATTGAATAGACAAACACATGGCATTATTTGATACTGGAAACCTGTCCCTTCGCATGCTCGATGCAAGTGAGGCACCTCTCCACCAACTGGCCTATCAACCTGGAAGGTTCTGCTTGATTATTTGCTTCACAAGTGTAACAATCCTTCACTAATTGTGGAAACTTTCCTTCTACCTGTCAATCTTCGGCGCTGATAGAACATAAATGTACACTTGGTTTTATTATCCATTTATCTACTTGGACTATATCCGACTAAGTTATCTGTGATATTTCAGCCAAATATTTTTTCTCATTCTCCTTGATATTGAGTAGGTGCTTGGCTATATTCATCTGGCCTAGTGTCTCAGTGTTGTTTTCACCATCGAGATCCAACAAACTCCCATCTATGAAGCCAAAAGTTTCTTCACAAGAGTTTCTTACCTCTTTAGCTTGTTGTCTGCCTTATGATATGTTATGCTCCCATGCCTTCAGCAAGATGTTACCTCGGGTCTGCTCTGGGATGGAAAACCTGGAACTACTGCCCATTTCCTTTTTTGTCGTGGCTATAACAGCCTCTTGGAAAGTGACCCAAGCCGCCCCATCTTATTTTTCTCTGAAGGAGATGTTTTCCAGTACTTGATCAATAAGTTGGCAGTGATTTTGAATAGTTTCCACTTTAGCAAGTAAATCTTGCTGAGCTGCCGACACTCTTTTTCGGATTTCTATGGCTTGGGATTAGAATATCCTGATATCTATCATCTGGCTTTCAGCGAAATTTAATTTGGCCTGTAATTGCCCTATAAATTCTCCTTGTTGGCTTATCTATGATTGGCTAGTCTGTGCCATCTGCTATGTCTGTTCGAGATTGGATTTGAGCTGCTCGATTTCCTTTTGATCGGTTGCCCTAGCTAGCTCTATACCTGTGTTCGCCTGATCTCTGGCGGATGCTTCTGTTGTAGCCAAATTATCCTCCAAAGTTTTGATCAAGCGGTTTTTCTGCTTCAACTGTTCTTTTAGGGACTCGACAAAATATTGGTTGGTTGTAGAAAAATCCCCTAACATCCCTGCTATCTGAGTTGCAAATTCTTGTTTTTTCATGGCTCTCCCATGAGAAAGGATTTTAAATTTCTAGGCTACCGTGCCTGCTTCTTGATAAAGTTCTTGTCTCACAACAACCTTTCTCTTCTTATTGAAGAAAAATTCATTCGGAGGCAACTCTTCCACAATTATGGGCATTAGTTCTTCGCCGAAAATTCATCCTGCATCTGGGATCCCCTTTGTTGACTGTATGGGAGTAACATAAACAATGTGGCTGCCGATCTGCTTGGACGATTTCCCTGGGGTAACAACCGGGGCTTGCTGGCTTGGAGGATTGGGGATTTTGGCTTCTTGTTTCAGGCCTCTAGTTTGCTTCTTCTTTTCCTGTTGTTCCTCTTGGTCAGGTCCTGAATCTTTGGAGCCCTTGGATTTCATTTTCTGTACATCTGCAGTCGGTGGGTTCTTACCCTATAAGACCGGGGGAAGGCAGCTCCTCCGGTGTTCCTGAAATTTGAAGAAATCAACCATTTCCTTGGGCGACAGGGTTTGAATCCGGGCGACAGGGTTTGAATCCGACTTAGGACCTCGGCATAGGACCTCGCCCCTTGAAATATATCATCATGAGGCAAATGCTCATGTTCATACCTCTTAAGGCCACAACTCACCATGTGATTTCCCACGATCATGTGTGGGTCGTGCTTCTTGAACTCAATGTGGACTAATTTAATATCCTACAAAGCCACTGCCTCAGATTTTGCGTGTCTGAAATCTATTAAATAATAAGTGTTCAAATGAATGGGGAAGGGCGGCCATACCTTCTTCAAAAATCCTTTAAGCTCTTTGCTTATGCCACCTATCACAATTTGCCTAGAGATTTCGTGGCAAGCCATCCTTTTTGGTATGAATAATAGTAGAGCATAGGGGGGAACAGAGGTGCCGAAAACCCTAATGTATGAAAATTCTGCCTCTACGTACCAGTCGTCCACATTGCTCAAGTTGGTGGCGATGCTATCTGAAATCCTGGGCGGTGGGTTGTCGAAGATGGAGATATGCATTGGTACCATTACCCAATTGAAAATTTCATATATAAATTATGTTACCTTATCTTCCCAAAGTTTGGAGTGGTGGACATGGATAGGCTCAGCCTCGGATGGAGTCTAGCTCCAACTCATTAGAGGGAAAGGCGTCATGAAACAAACAACGTCCATGATGTAGGTGGACATAAAAAATGAAGTGGCCTTCCCACTCGCCTTCTGCATCCGGTATTTGGTAATTAGGCTGGTTAAACTGTCTGATAACAATTTGGCCTAGTCGAAGGAACAACCTTTAGCGACTGTATGAATCAAAGGCACCCACGGGAGAAAATAATGTGTGGTGTCCTCCTTCCCGTACAACCTACATGTCATCATTGCTATATATTTGAATTGCGGTTCCAGGGAAGAGATTGAATAAACTCCGTTACCATCCGCCTTGAACTTTACGGGGTGCGAGACCCAATCTTTGATTAGATTAGACAGGCTTCTGCCATATTGGTCACATTCTTTCTGCTTAAAACCTTCTAGAAACTTGGCATTGTGTGAGAAGTTTGGTGTGGGTGACAATTGGTACATCACCTGCAAATGTTCTGGTCTGAAAGTCCCAATGGTCACCTTCTGCTCGCTTATAATGGTTCTGGTTGGGATATCCACATGATCTAATGCCCATCGGATCATATCATAATATGGAAGGAGTCGTGTCCTGGTCACTATCTTATTCATCTCTGATTGAACGACGATTTTGTATTTGGTGGCCAAATCGTCCTTCTCATTATCACTAGAATCGTCTGAACAGTTCACCAATTCGGACTGAAGAACCTCAGAGACGTATGACCAGGTTCTGATAGAATCAACACTTCGGGGTGAAGTATCGGAAACAGTATTTAAGCCTTGCCCTAAACTCTCAGCAGTTGCCTTGGAAGCTTTTCATGGGGCCATGATAGAGGACTTTGACTTAGCTCTCCTGTAGTAAAAATGTGTATACATACAAAAATTAGCCTGGTGAGAAAAGCTTATTTGCGTAAGATAGAAATGAAATTTGAAACAATGAGAGAAAGAACTCTATATCTCGACCATTTAAAACCCCAGCATCCTTAAGAACAGAACGGTCAAATCATTTTTTGAGAAATATTTAGCAATAAAAACAAATATCTTCACCTATCACTTCAAATAAATGCTATAAATTTTGACGGGTCGTGACACAAGTTGGCACAAAAACATTTAAATTTAACCCATAGACAGTGCGCGTTAATATTTATATTAATGCACTGATTAATCTGGCTTAGCTTCTTCAATTAGGTGTTCTTTAAACTTTAATCACCCTTTTCGGTGTTCGCCGTATTGAGAGATTTCACTTCTATCTTTCGAGCCCTTAAAACCCGAGATCACGATGACGCGATCTAGTTAAGAAAAAACGTGATCCGGATTAAGTGTTTAATTAATATCTTGATTTTGTTAATATCATGATTTCGTGAATATCGTGATTTCGTGACTCGGGGCTACGAAGGTAAAGTTTCTTGGAAGAGTGAATGTCGAGTCGCGAAACCCCGACATTGTTTAACTACGGTTTAAAATGACTTACCCCTGACACTAACCCGAGTGACTTTTGAAACTATTTCACAACTTCGCCTATCGGAGTTATGAAGGTAAGACTTTTGGGGAGGGCGATCCCCGAGACACGAAATCCTGACAGCACTTAACTAAGGTTTAAGGAACTTTACTTTCGGTGCTAACCTAAGTAAGCTTTCAAGGTTGTTTCGTGACTTCGCGCATCAGGGCTTGGAAACAGTGTGACTTGTAACTCCCGAAACACGATATCTCGAGGTATAGAAAAGTGAAAAAGCTTGCTCAATGGTTAAATGGAAATGTCTTAGGATTACAACGGCCATCGCCACTTCGTATATCGGGACTTTTGAGATTTTTAGTGGGTAAAGGTCACAAAGTAAAAGACAACTTAAAGGCTAACCTTTGATTTTAAGAATTACAGTTAAACTAGTTGAAAAAGGCGGCTCCAGCACCATGAAAGTGTGCTACTTCCTTCATATAAATATCAACAACATTAGTTTATTTATGAGTAGTCTTCATAGGAATGAAATGGGAAACTTTAGTAAGCTTTTCCACCACTACCATGATTGCATCATGCTGCTTGCTTGTTTTGGGCAATCCTGTGATGAAATACATTGTTACAACTTCTCATTTCCACTCAGGAATGGGTAATGGCTGCAGTAAAATAGCTGGGTGTTTATGCTCAATGCTTATGCTTTGGCATTCCAAACATTTGACAATAAAATCAACAATCTCCCGCGTCATGCTTGGCCAATAATATTGGCTTTTGACTGTTGAGATTGTTTTTTGATATCCTGGGTGTCCTGCATAAGGTATATTGAGCATTTATTTTAAAATCGCACTCCTCAATTCAGAAGAGTTGGGTACATAAACTTTGTTTATGTACATGAGGATTCCATCAATTCCCAACTCATAATCCTCAACTTTCTGCTGCATTTTACCTTGTTGCATTTTTGTTACCAATTCCATGTATTGCAAATCTGATTTTGTAGCCTCCATAATTCTGTCTTTCAAATTTGATTAGTACATGCTAATGGATGTAGCATGCAACTCATGCACTCTTTTGTTGAGTGCATTAGCCACTTTATTCTCTTTCCCCTTGATATGATTTATATCAAAGTCATATTCACTGAGAAACTCTATCCATCTTCTTTTCCTAGCATTTAGAGTTGGATGATCAAACAAATACTTCAGACCATTATGGTCTATCCTCATCTCAAACCTCTTTCCCATGAGGTAGTGCCTCCACTTATTCAAAGTGTGCACTATGGCTGCCAACTCCAAATCATGAGTGGCCTAGAGCCTCTCATGCTCTTTCAATTTTCTGGACTCGAAACATATCACAAACCCATTTTGGCTAAGGACTCCACCAAGTCCTTCTTTGCATGCATCTATGCAAACCACGAAATATTCATTTGGATCTACAATCCTCAAAATTGGAGCACTAGTTAACATTTTATTCAATTAGTGGAAGCTTCTTTCACATTCTTCTGTCCATTGAAATTTCTTCCCCTTCTTTTGCAAGGAAGTGATGGGGTGAGCTATTCTCGAAAACCCTGCAATGAACCTTTTGTAGTAACCAACTAGGCCCATGAAGGATATGAATTATGTCACATTCTTAGGTGTTTTCCATTCTCTAATGGCCTCAATATTTTCAGGGTCCACGACTATCCCTTCTTCATATATGATATGCCCCAAATAGTGAATTTTGTTTTGATAAAACAAGCACTTTCTCAATTTGGCATTGTTAAGCCCTAATATTGGCTCATTACCCCTTAATTGGGGCATATTA
>ML797623.1:259700-270917 GCA_009831015.1 Picea engelmannii | reverse complement strand
GATGGCAGCAAGACAAAATCAGTCAAGGAACTGTGTGGCTACAATGGCCAACAGTTAAGACAAAAAATGGCTCAGAAAGTTACAGGGTGCTTTGAGCTTCACATGAGACACACAGGATAACTCAAGTACGACCATAGGATTCCAAAGGTGTGTTCTAGATACATAGGCGATGATGATGGATAACTGGTTGAATGCGTGAATCCCCGGTGAATCCGGAAGGGTGACAGACTTCTTGAGGATCGTAAGGGTCATGAGAATGGCGAGGAGGAACCCCCAACGAGTTGGCTTTCCCAGCTATAAACTGCATGCGCCCAAGTTGATGCATGTATTCCTGAAGCCGCATGAGTTACACTTAGCACTCATTCCCTTTCCTAGGAACTTAGGACAACACCTATCATGTCCAACTTATCCTTTAGGAAATAATAATAATAAAATGTTATTCCCTTAGAGGTAAGCCCTCTAGCTTAGCCCCTAGGCCTAGAAACTTAGCCCCCACCCTTACCCTACCTAATGGAGTTTAGTCCCCCATAACTCTTTCTTTGTGGTCAGTCTACACACAACATTGTAATTTTATTAATGATATGTGCATTTACATATACAAAATTCAGGCTCATAGCCTTAAGCATCTAGGCTCTCTGACCTAATAAACATATAAGTCTTCAACTTATAAACACTTGGCTCACCATCCTATAAACATAATTACAATTTAGTAGGGGCTCGGCCTTAGGGTGTTACAAAAAGTCCATTGATTCCTTTCCCTTGAAACCTTAGAATGGAAAATATTTGTTGATGATACTAACATCATCGAGCCTCATGGAAAAGATAATTTGGACAAATTCCTTACCAATTTAAACATCCAGTCTGATCGCATTAGGTTCACCATGAAAATACACGAGAATAATTTCTCTTTCTCGACAAATATATCAGAAGAAAACTAACACTAACAAATATTTACACCCTGACTCTCATCATCATCCATCCGAGAATAATGGTATCCTGAACACTCTTTCCACAAGAGCAGTCAAAATCATTGATGTTGATCATCTCAATGAAGAATTTAAACATGTTTCTAAATCCCTTCAAGGAAATGGATACAAAACAAAAGACATCAAGCAAGCCTTCAAAAGAGTGAAAAACCCATAGATGAATACCCATGACAAATAAATGGAAAGAAAAATAAGTGTTATTCTCCCCTACATTAAAGGGACAACTAATAGAACAACGAAGGTTCTAGGGAGAAAACACATTAAAGCTATCTTCTCACCTCCTAACTCCTTACGGAACATGTTGGATAAGGCTAAAGAACCAATTGATGCTAAGATGAAAAATGGCGTCCATTCAATCCCTTGTTCATGTAGTAAAGTTTAAATTGGGGAGACTCGTCGTTTTATAAAGGTCAGACTAAAGAAAAAATGCGCAGACATCAAATATTATAGGATTAAAAAATCCACAGTGGTAGAGAACTCTGACAAATATAACCACCAAATACACATGAAAGATGCAAAAGTGATTGCTATGGAATATCATTATATCAAGAGACATATTCGTGAAGCAATAGAAATTGAGAAACATCAACATAACTTCAACATAGGTGATGGATTAATCTTGAAAGACTCTTGGAAACCTCTCATTCATAATAAATTAACCATAAATACATCAAACCAATCAAACTAACGTCGTCTTAACATATGGGCATTTTTTGTATTTATGGGTAGTCTTTATCTTCTTATCCCCACGAGATGCCATTCTCCTATTGATGAACTAAACTCTGGAGTATGAAACGTTCGTTGAGAAGTTAATAAACTCACACAAGCTTCCATACAAGCATGAAATGTCTACCTGTGAAAAACTAAATGAAATCATTAGATCCCTCAATGGAAGGGACGCATTAAAGGATATCTGACACTTGGAAAGACTACGACTAAAGCTAGCTTGGGGAATTGAGACATAAGCATTCTTAAAATGATGTAGAGAAGGGAGAATCATCCTGAGGTTTGCTTAGATTAAACACCATCTACAAAACAAAAATCAAGATACATTTGCACGTGAAAGCATGGAACTAATCCGCAAAGAGATAAAACAAGTAAGAAAACATATCAATCTCATGTCCAAAGAGAGCTTTCGGTTACACATAAAACTTGCAGACACTATACATTCTGATATATGGATGAGATTTGGTGCATGTCTATTTTCTAGGTTTGAGGAGGTCACACACATCAAAAAGAAGAAACAAGCCAAGAAGTTTGTGATCCTTGAGAAGAAACAATCAATAAGAAATGTGGATAAAAATTGTAAGAGCAGTGTAGTGAATATATCTTATTTCACATTGGATGAGGACATGTGCAACATTCTGGAGAAAGGTTTACACTTTGTTGTCACTCCCACATCATTTCCAATAGAGAAAATATTATTCTCAATAGAGGACTCTATCTTCACCTTGCCAAAAAGTGAGGCGAAGAAGATAAGGAAGGATTTCTCAGTTATATTAAGAAACGCCAAACCTCTAAACCGTAACATAAGTAGAAGAGAAGCTACAACATTAAGAAATTTGAGGTCTAACAAGGAAATAATGATAATGAGGGTTGGTAAAGGAAATGCAACGGTCATTATGAACACACAATAGTATCAAGCCAAAATATACAAGAACTTAACAACCGGAGGATGCTACATAAAGCTTAAAAAAGACCCAAGCACTAAGATTATCAAAGATGTTGAAAATGCTATCAAACGTTCCAATTTGGATGAAGGAATAAAGAAAAAACTCATTCCAAAAAACCCTATCATCCTAAGGATATACGGTTTGCCCAAAATCCACAAAAATGGAGTCCCCTTGAGACCAATCATAAACACTATTGGATCACCTACCTACCAACTAGAAAAATTCCCAGAAAAACCCTAAAACCATTGGTAGGTCATACCTTTTCTTACATCAAGGATTCTTCTCATTTTGTCAATGGAATAAAAAATCTTCACGTGAATGAAAATAATTTACTGGTCAGCTTCGATGTCGTTTCTTTTTACACAAAAGTTCAGGGGGAAGATGTTATTAGGGTTATCAAGGATATCACTAATGATGAAATAACTAGCTTGGTGAGGATATGTCTTAAATCTACTTATTTTATCTTCCAAGGTGACATATACGAGAAAACAGATGGTGTTGCGATGGGATCTCCACTCTCTCTTGTGGTCACAAACTTATATATGGAGTATTTCGAGAAAAATCCCATTGATTCATTTCCCTTGAAACCAAAATAATGGAATATATTTCTTGATGATACTAACATGATCTGGCCTCATGACAAAGATGATTTGCATAAATTCCTTACCCATTTAAACAACCAATTTGATCACATTAGGTTCACCATGTAAATGTAGGAGAATAATTTCTTTCCATTCCTTTATGTACTTATTAGTAAGAAGGAAGATGGTTCTCTTGCTCAACAAGTATACCATAAGACAACCCACACTAACAAATATTTACACGTTGAATTTCATCATCATCCATCCTAGAAGAATGGTATCCTGAACACTCTTGCACGAGAGCAGTTAGAATCACTGATGTTGGCTATCTCAATGAAGAATTTAAACATATTTCTAAATCCCTTCAAGGAAATGGATACAAAACAAAATACATCAATCAAGCCTTCAAAAGAATGAAAAACCCATAGATGAAGACCCATGACAAAGAAATGGAAAGAAATATAAGGGTTATTCTCCACTACATTAAATGGAAAATTGATAGAATAATGAAGGTTCTATGGAGAAAACACATTAAAACTGTCTTCTCACCTCCTAACTACGTAAGGAACATACTGGATAAGGCTAAAGATCCAATCGATCCTAAGATGAAAAATGGTGTCTATTCAATCCCTTGTTCACGCGGTAAAGTTTACATTGGGGATATTGGTCTCTCATTAAATTTCAGACTAAAGGAACATTGTGCAAACATCATATATGATAGGATTAAAAAATCTGTAGTGGCATAGAACTTTCACAAATCTAACCACTAGATATGCATGGAAGATGCAAAAGTGATTGCTATGGAAGATCATTATAACAAGATATGGATTCATGAAGCAATAGAAATTGAGAAACATATGCATAACTTCAACATAGATGATGAATTAATATTGAGTGACTCTTAGAAACCTCTCATTCACAATAAATTAACCATAAATACATCAAACCAATCAAACTAACGTCAGCTTAACGTCTGAGTGTTTTTTGTATTTGTGGGTAGTCTTTATCTCCTTATCCCTGTTAGATGCCATTGTCCTGATGATGTACTCAGCTGTGGAGTCCAAAATGTTTGTTTATAACTTAATAAACTCACACATGATTCCATACAAGCATCAAAAGATTAAGCATCTTGCAGATGGTAGCATTGAGAAGTTCACAGTAAGATTTGTGGCAAGAGGGTTCTTTCAGAAAGAGGGAGTGGACTACGAGGAGACATTTTCTCCAGTCACCCGGTATGATTCTATTCGAGCTATTATTTCTATTGTTTGAGTGATGAGGTGGAGAATACATCAGATGGATGTGAAAACACTTTTCCTCAACGGGGTCATTGAGAAAGAAGTATACATAGAGAAACCTCATGGATTTGAGGTACATGGGAGTGAGTCTCATGTGTGTAGGCTTAAGAAATCCTTTTATGGACTCAAATAGGCACCCATGGCATGGTATTCTAGGATTGACTGATACTTGCAGAGTATAGGATTTACCAAGAGTGCGACAGATCCTAACTTGTAATTCATACTTATTGGGCTGGATCCACTCATATTGGTTCTATACGTTGATGATTTATTTCTCACAGGTGCAGAGGATCTTATTGCAGGGTGCAAAGCAGATTTATCTAGTGAGTTCAAGATGAAGGACATTGGCTTGATGCATTATTTCTTGGGGTTAGAGGTATGGAAGGTATCGAGAGATATCTTCCTTGGACAAGGGAAGTATGTAGTAGATATCTTGGGGAGAATCAGGATGGGGGACTGTAAAATGATGGCTATACCTATGATTACCAATCTAAAGAAGGTAATCACTTTAGATTCAAAGTTGCTAGATCCCAGGATATACATGTAGATGATAGGGTCCTTGATGTATTTGGTCAACACAAGGCCAACTATTTGTTTTGATTTGAACACCTTGATTCAACTCATGGTGGAGTTGAGGCAGGTGCATTGGATCGCAGTGAAACATGTGCTCAGGTACTTGAGAGGTACAATGGAGTATGGATTGAGTTATCTTGGAGGAGATGGAGTGGATTTGCAGGGATATACAAACTCAGATTGGGCAGGTAGTGCAATCGACAGAAAGAGAACCTCATGGTGCTACTTCAGCTTGGGATCAACAATGATTACTTGGTTCAATAGAGGAAGAGTATATGGCAGTGAGTATGAATAGTTGTGAAGCCATTTGGCTTTGCAAGTTGCTTGCAGGTTTATTTGATTAGGAGTTGGACCCTACTATGATATACTGTGATAATCAGAGTTGTTTCAAATTCTCAGAGAATCCAGTATTCCATTACAGGTCCAAGCATATTGAGATCATATACCATTTCATTCGAGATATGATCCAGAAGGGAGTAGTGAAGCTTTAGTATATTTCCACAGATGAGCATGTTGAAGATATTCTGACCAGGCCCTTAGATACATGAAGTTTTTGTTCTTCAGAGACAAACTTGGAGTGGTGCAGAATACCTTCCTTGCTAGGAGGGAGTGTTGATGTTAGTGGTAGCATTAGACATGTATTTCCACATAGGCCTATGTGTCTAGATGTGTGGAAATTGTCCAAAACCTTTTACTCTTGACTTTACTTTAATTAAATGAATTATTAAAGTGATTTTTTTTATTAATCAATTATTTTAGTAGTTAATTGATTTATTTAAGGAAAGTGCTAAAAGTAATTAGCATGTTTCTAAATCTCAAGTGGGTGTGAGAAGTAATCTCAACTGTTAATCACTTTGGAGATTAGAAATAGATTATAACTCATGATTATAAAAGTAAGGCTAGGGTGAAGGAGGAAGACACTTGACATGATTTATGTTGAGGGAGTTGACACATTGAGTATTGGATCATGAAGGATTGTGATTCAATATCTTGGATAGGTTGAGAATGACTTCCATCTAGAGATCAGGTCAAGGAGAAGAGATAACAGAGGCAACCCATGTGGGTTTCAGTTAGAAGAAGCCACATGAGAGTGTCTCATCGTATGGAGCTTTCTGTACAATCTTTATGTACATGTACGCAGGTTTCAGTAGAGACAGTTGCATACATACGTGGGTTTAGTGAAGGAAAGTCGTGTACACCTTGAAAAACATGCATTTCTAGTTCGTACATCAGGTTAGGATTTGTGAGGTTTGTCTATAGTTGTATTTCTCTCAGTGGGCCATTATCCCTGTTATGGGAGCCCTGATTTTAACATAATAAAATCATTCTCAACACTGGTTTTCCCTCTGGGTTTTTTTCCAATGGTATCTACCCAAAAATATTGGTGTTTATGTGCGCTTGATTTGATTTCCTTGTTTATGCTTTCACTGCATGTTTAGTTGATTACTCACCTGTTCTTTAATTCAATAAGTGATTTATTTGGAATTAACTGCTAGATGCATACATACGTGGGTTTAGTGAAGGAAAGTCATGTACACCTTGAAAAACATACATTTCTAGTTCGTACATCGGGTTAGGATTTGTGAGGATTGTCTATAGTTGTATTTCTCTCAGTGGACCATTATCCCTGTTACACGAGCCCTAATTTTAACATAATAAAATCATTCTTAGCACTGGTTTTCCCTCCGTTTTTTTTTTCAATGGTATCTACCCAAAAACATGCATTTCTAGTTCGTACATCAAGTTAGGATTTGTGAGGTTTGTCTATAGTTGTATTTCTCTCAGTGGGCCATTATCCCTGTTACGGGAGCCTTGATTTTAACATAATAAAATAATTCTTAGCACTGGTTTTCCCTCCGGGGTTTTTTCCAATGGTATCTACCCAAAAATATTGGTGCTTATGTGCGCTTGATTTGGTTTCCTTATTTATGCTTCCACTGCATGTTTAGTTGATTACTCACTTGTTCTTTAATTCAATAAGTGATTTATTTGGAATTAACTGCTAGATACCAAGTAGGAGAAATTTTCAACATGCAAACCATGTTTTTTAAAAATAAAATAAATATAACAATTTTTTTAAACATAATTAAAACTAAATAAATGACCCCTCATTCTCCTTTCCATTTTTTGGTTTAAAAAAATATTAAAAATGAATTTAAAAATAAAATAGAAAAAAACAAAATTGTAAACGGAAATTGGAAAAAAAAAAATAAATTAAGAAAATAAAATCATTTAATTTTAAAAAATTTCAAATGTAAAATTGATGTAGGTATAATTCCAAGAATCAACCCTCTTTTATATTTTTTAATTTTTAATTATTTTTATAAATTTTAATATAATAACAGAAACATAAATATGATTAATATTGATGTATACCCATAGTAATTGAATTAACAAAACCAACTCCCAATCAATCATCTCATACTAACACTAACATAGATCATACATATAGGAAGTTGAAATCTATAACTAACATGAGATGGACCAAGAACATGACGTGTCATAAAAAACACCCATATGTAATTATCATGCATCAATCACAAATACTCTCTTATAACTTCAACCAACCTAATCAAATTGCTAGTTATTGAGTTGAAGTATTTGATACAATGTTACTACATGTCAACTAAAAGTATCATAATTAAACCTAATAAATCCATATTGTTAGAAAAAATCGATATAAAACTTTCATAATCACCAAAGGCACCGGCATTGCATTGAAATTTGACCCACATGCAAAGGTCATAAAACATCATCTCAATTTTGGTGGAAACACAAAACACATATCACACCATATTATGCCACGACTTTAACTCAACCACTAATACCGTACTCCAACCAACAATGCCATATTATTAAAAGACTCATCTTCCCATCATAACACCCATCCCAATCAATAGTCCAAAAACTCTCATAATCACCAAAAGCACTAACACACTAACATTACATTGAAATTTAATCCACATACAAAGATCATAAAATATCATCTCATACCATATTATTAAAAAACTCATCTTCCCATCATAACACCCATCCCAATCAATAGTCCAAAAACTCCCATAATCACCAAAAACTCTAACACACTAACATTACATTGAAATTTAACCCACATGCAAAAGTCATAAAACATCATCTCAATTTTAGTGAAAGCACAAAACACATGTTATGGTGTAACCTTAACTCAAACATCAATACCATACTATTAAAACATCAATACCATACTATTAAAAGAATCATCTTCCCATCATTACCACCCATCCCAATCAACCACCAATACCATACTATTAAAAGTACAATACTATTAAAAGACTCATCTTCCCATCATTACCACCCACCCATCCCAATCAATAATCCAACAATGACTTAGGCCATCATCCTTAAACTCTAATCTTAAAAAAACACAAAACCCATTACATCATTCATATACTATATAACATATCACAAAACAAAAAAGTTAATCCTCACAATATTCCAACTCATACTCTGCAACATATCACAAAAATAATTAATCCTCACATTATTCCAACTCATAACACCTAAAATATGTGAATCCTAACAACCACTCAAAACATCGTCATGAATTATATCCTCCTTCAAAGGTTGACTCGCCCTCGAGACAATTTACATAGATTAATATCACACACCCATAAAGCAAATAACCCCTCCAAACTCACGAAGGCAACTCTAGGTGAACCACCACATCCTTGTTACCTTTCCTCCAATGATGCACCCCATGGGAATGTTTGATTTTTAAAGTGGCTCCTCATAATACATTCTAATGCACTCGTCTGCGCACCATCAATGGCTAGGTAAACAATGTAATGTTGAGTGGTTAGGTAAACAATAATGTTGAGTACCATTTAAGAGTGGTTTTTAGATATTTTTTTATTTTTTATAGCATTTTAATGGATTATATATATATAATTTTAAGGGTTAAATTTTGCAAATGGGTTAATTTTTTTTATGTTTTTTTTCAAAAAAGAGATTTGTCAATTTTTATTTTTTCTAAAAACAATTCGTCCAAATTCCATAGAATATAATTATTTTATCTTAAAAATCGTCAAAATTTTATAAAAACTATATTAAATCCTTAGAAATTTGAATATTTTTACAAAACTATCGTCAAACATTTTAAATTTTGCATTTTGAGTAGTAACATTAGTCCGAGTTTCTACATTTTAATATAAATTTCCATCCTTAAAATCATCCCTAATTTTATAAGTTTAAATTAAAGTATTTTTTAAGAATTCAAATAAGTATAATATTCTAAGTAAATATTTTAGATTGAAAAAATCATACATATAAATACATAAGCAAATATATAAATATATATATATATATATATATATATATATATATATATATATATATATATATATATATATATATATTATTTACTATTAAAACATGTAAAATTTAGTGAATATTATCAATTTAATCATATTTTATGTAAAAACTAGACGATTTTTAAAAGGTAAAATGACCAATTGGTAAATATATTTTCTTTAAAAATACCCCTAAAATAATTAATTAACGAAAATTTACCCAAAACCATCATCACACCATGTAAACCTTTTAACAGATAATCTAATGAAAAATATCATCAATAATCTTCGCTTGAAAGAAATCATTGACAACATAGATGTTTGTTGGCTTTTTGGTATGTACCAAAAGGTCTCGATCTATGGGTTGGAATCATTGAAGGCATACATAAAATAAAATAAAAATTATACTACCTTCCCAAGCATATAGTAAATACAAGTTTTTTTTTCCAAACATATAAAAACAAAACCCAAAAGAGAATAAAAACAAAAAGTACAAGGCAAGTGGGCTTAGATGTGGAATGAGGAAGATCAATTTCCATTGTAAAATTCACCTTGAATACCTTGCACAATGACAAAAACAAAACTACTCTATAATTCTTCAACAAAGTTTATTACATCAAATGGTTAGAATAAACACGCAAGCATTTAAACAAGATTTTAACAAATGGAAAGAACCTAATACTTTGTATTAATATTTAATGGAAAAATAATACAAAATATAGAAAGACTTCATCTCGAGGAAGTGTTGAAGGTGGACTCAAAGCTCTCTTGGGGATTTTGTCCTCCTTAAGACATTCTCAATGATTTGGAAATGACTACATTGATGTTCCTTCTCATGCACAAAGCAATGGTAGAGAAATGCATGAAGCACACAACTATTCATGAAATACAATGAGATTAATTTTAGCAAGGGCTTACAGTTTCTAGTTAAAATTGTGAAACATAACCTTACATTCATTGAAATTCTTAAATTGTATGAAGGAGGCCTTTATTTATAAGTTCTTCCTGGAGGAGGAGATGAAGTGAAAGGAATTTTTTCCAAATTTATGTCCATTTAATTACCTTGAATTCTATTAGTTCACTTAAGTAATCCATTGTAATAGTGAGACTTTCACTAAATTAAATGTTTCAACACTGAAACTCTGCATGATGCAACCATTGAAGTTAGTGGTCAACAAAATTTAATGCATTGTTGATGTACCAATAACTACACAAGTACCAAAGGAATAGTACTCATACGGTTTGTGCAGCCCCTGAATTAAGTGCCCATGAAATTTGCTTTTTGGTTAGATTTTTGTTTTGATCTTAGTCCTTCCTAAATAATTGGACCTTTCTCCATAGCTTGTGCTTCATTATGGTGGTTAATGTTGTTTTTTGATGTCTTAAATGTAAATCGCTTTAGTTGTGTAGGTGGACAAAAATGACCCGATAACAAATGTTCCCTAATTGTTATAACCCTAAATTGCACCATACATGCTTACCTGGCATCAGGCCATCTCAGATCCCTTCTTTGCCAAAACACTGTTGAGCAACTCTTTAAAAAACCTCTTTTATAAGGGCCCACGCGCCCTACTCCATTACTGCACGCGTGTACACGCTAGCTGACCTAAAACAACCCGCATGGACCGACAAAAGCACGAAAAAAGGAAAGTTGTCGAAGGAACACACAACTCTTGGTGAGTTAACTGAAACTCCCGACCATGCATGGCCGAGGGTTCGTCCAAATACATAGCTTCTTCTAGCCTATAAAAGAAGGGCTAGGGGTCCCATTTGGAAGAGGAAAA
>ML797623.1:240023-258492 GCA_009831015.1 Picea engelmannii | reverse complement strand
AGCCCGTGTGTACACGCCCTCTGGATCTATACAGCTCGCGTTCGCATGCTTGTTGTTGGGTTATCAGTAGCGTGCTTGGGCAGTATAGTTTTTGTTGGGGGTAAGGCAGTCATCCTTTCCCTTGATGAGAGCTATACCTCTCAGGTATTTGAATCTTTGTCTTAGCAGTCAATAGCTTAGGATTAATCTTAGCCTTAGCTTGCTTTTTCTCATTTTAAAAAAGTTGTCATCAAAAATAATTTTTTAAGGGTTTTTAGACAAGTGTGAGAGTCATTTTTTAAAATTGCTAGTGTGTGATTTGTTGAGGTGATTCTTTGCGATCTGCGATTAGGTCAGAATTGTTTTTCTTGGTTTTTTACTTGTTGGTATTTTTTCTTTTTGCTTTATCAACATTTAAATAAAATAAAAAAATTCTTCTATTTTATTTTTTGGTTGAAGAGTGTGTTTCTGCATTATTAGCCAGGGAAAAGTCGTTTATTTCATAAGTTTTTGCAGTTTACTGAGATCATAAGTAGCTTGTAGTCAAGTGAAATTTCTTTTGAGTTTGCTGTCCAAAATCTTAGAAAAAAAATATATATACATTTTGAAAAGTTGTTGATTCATTCTTGCTTTCGTCTTTTACACATCATCAGTGTCACTTTCATACCCCTTGACATAAGACAAAGCCATAAAATTAACGCTAAATCTAAAATTTATTAGACGTTTATGTTTGTAGGGTTAACCAACTAGTTCAGGATTAGGTTGGAGAGGAAACTCTTCAAGGCCATTTAAAATCAAACATTGGAGTTTGAGTTAGGGAGTGTCTAAGTCTAGTATCGTGAAAGTTATATGGGACCCCCCTCTAACACAAGGGATAAACACGAGGTCGCATGCGGAAAGGTAGCAGAGATAACCCCTCCAAAGCTAGACCAATCGTAGTGGAGAACACATATAGAGGGTTTGTTTTGGGATTTCGTCAATTGCATTTTCCACGAGGCTTCGTGGGTCTCGAATCCGTTCGAGGTCCTCAGTTGTCTTCCAAACCACTTTATTTCGATACCCTTGACAGGTTTCGGGCTCGATACCCTGCTCATTGTGGTCTACCCGACTTTCGACTGTACCTGCCTGGTGACTGTTCGCGCGCTAGCAACCTAGTTGCCTATCTTTTTTAGGGACATACACAGGTGACTGCGGGGGTATACCATGGTACCTAGGACATACATCGAGCCACTCTTTGCAGAGTATACCCAGAGGGTGCTTCCGTGTTTGAGTTGCACTTGCACCGGTAAGTTTCTCTAGTGTTGGTTGTTGTTATAACTGTTCTTCCAATTAATTTAGTGTTTGCCTGTCTTATCTTCTAGGGACTTTTTTTAGTGTGTGTTACTTTTGAACATTTAGAATACCCTAGAGTGTCTTTGATCTTCTCACATAGTGGAGGATCACGAGCTCCGTTGGTCACGAAGGCTTCTTGGCCTGCCGCCGGTTACATTGGAGCCACCCCCGCCACCATTAAGGCGAAAGCTAGACCAACAAGGGTCTTTTGAAGCGACCGGGTTACAAGCAATTGTGCTCGACCAACATCCGGAGGAATCGACCGTTTTGGACCTTGAAGTAATTGCTCTTGGCCCAATTGAAACCCCAACCACTGATTTCTTGGCACCTTTCATCGTACCAATTCAATTTAAAGAGCGCCAGATAATGTTGCACACAACAATGGAAACAAATGTTGTTACTCCTTCTGGGAATTCTTCAATTCCCACTACGGTTGTCACCACAGGAGAGTTTTCACCTCCTAACCCATTGTCACCAGTCCGAGCCACTAGTGTCTCAACCATTTCTACATCGCACAATGGTCCGATCCCGTCTCTGGTGGTGGCCAAAACCCCTTTCACACCAAGTGCAACAGGCTCTCTGTTCTCATACGGGATGCCTAGTTCAGGTACAAGTCCTATACTTTCCTACTCCACTTTACAGACTTTAGGTCTGGGGGCAGAGAGCTCTAGCGCTCCTTTGCAAGGTCACATGGGGGGCACTCCTGCTCCTTTTAACACTTTCCCTTACGGAGGAGGTCATATCCCTCCTTCATCCCCTTCACTCGGTGGCTCGCATCAACAATCCGTCAGGCAATCTACATACCATAGTTTATTTGGAGCGGGGAGTCAAGGACCACCTTTGCATAATATGCCGGTAGGTTTGACACTGTTTTCTTTGGTCGGAACATTTGGTAACAACGCCTTCTTGTCACCTGCCTTCCCGAATCGGGGCAATCCCAGTTTTGGACAATCTACTCCTATGCAGGGTACTATTCCTTCACAGGGGGCAAACCTAGGAACTTCTTCCACAACAGGGCCTTGGAATTCTTGGCAGGGATCCGTTCCCTCATCCAGAATGCCGATTTGGGGTAATTCTTTCCACAATTAATGGAACCTCGGACAAACTACTATGCCTATCCCCAAGGGACCGGCATGGGGCAACCCTTTCCAAAGTCCTTCGAATGAAATGCATGCCCAACCATCTATGTCCTATTTGGGAAATCAACCGATGATGTCTCCACATATGCAAAATCCATACAGTGGCTAGAGCCCTGGTTTCTACCAGAATCTAGGCCAGCAGCCAAACTTTTCCTGACAACCTGGTGCCAGTCAAACTCTAGGCCCCTTTTTTCCAGGTTATCACCAACAACCCAAACTACCCTTCCTGGCGACTTTGCACTTGCCAGATTTGACAAGGTTGTTGAATGACCCTATTTGTCACGATCCGCGTTGGCCTCCTATGCTGACAAAGTTTCCTTTAGACATTCCAAAGTTCAAAGCCAAGCCTAATGAAGATCCAGGGGATCATGTGACTACCTTCCATCTTTAGTGCTCATCTAACTCATTGAAATATGACTCCGTACAGTTATGATTGTTTAAACATACTCTCATTGGGAGTGCTGCGAAATGGTACATCGAGCTCGATCGCTCGAGATACTCTTCCTTCGTTGAGATGGCAATGAATTTCCTAAACCATTTTCAGTTACTTGTGAGATACGACGCTGGCACAGAGTTGTTGGCCAATTTCAAACAGATGAAAGCGGACCATATCTCTGATCACATCCGAGAATGGATATGTCAGAAGAGTCTAATAAAGGTGCTAGTCCCACCAAAATTCCTGCTTGAGTGGTTCCTTAAGTCTTTGGTCCCGCAGTTGTCCAAAGACGTTGCGACTTCGAGATTATTCTTCGAAGAAGACGCCATCATGAGGGCCCAACAATTTGAGCTCATATATTCTTAGTCTGGTTTATTATATAACATCTTGCCAGATGCACCACGCTCAATCCTTGATAAAACTAGACAGAGAGCTGGACCACATGCCAATGGTATTGTTGGTTCAGCACAAATAAAGCCCGCTGAGAAATTGACGAAGCAGTTGCAGCAGTTATCTATACAACACACAGCGGCCAGCCAAACCACTACTTTGGCTACTCCCCCTACAAAAATGTTGGAGGTACACACAGTGCAATCGACTAACCCAAAGGCCACCCAACAACCTGAAGGAAAGAAAAAACAATGAAAGAAAGGTAAGGGGGATAAAAAACCCACCGATAATGCTGGCAGGGACAACACTGAGAAACGAAAGGCGAGGTATCCATGCAACTTGTGCGCGGAAGACCACCCGACCCATCTATGTCCTCGGCTTGCAAAAGCCCAAAAGTTTGTGACGCAGCAACAACCTGTTGTGTTAACCAATCGATTTCAACATGGACAAAATCTAACCCAAGCCTCTGCAGGCATAGAAGGGGGCAGCCAAGAATCTTGTCTTCCTGCGAACAACCTCACATCCACGAACGTATATATGGTGAGGGGTGATGCTTTTATATCGACTAGATCACATGACTATAGTAAACCGAGAACTTCTGAGAAGGGAAAAGAAATTGAACTCCCATCTCTTCCTCTACAGATTGAGAAGACGTTGGGTGAAACAATGACATGCATTCCAAAAGGTGCATTCAAAAAAGATTCTCATAACCCAAACGCAAGGGCCGCCCAAAACTACTATGTGGTGGAAGATTTATCACAAACCCCTTGTGCGATGTCCGCTTTGGAGGTCCTCCAAAGCTGCCCTTCCCAGAGGAAAGCCTTGTCAACCGCTTTAGGATCTACTGAGACTTGTAATCCGGGTACAATCATGCTGGATACAACCGACTTAAAACCTTGTCTACCTTACCACGTAGCGTTTCAGATAGTAGTGGCTTATCCCACAAATTTTTTTACTTGGAATATCTTTCGCACGGTGGTTGATGAGGGGGCCTTGACATGTGTTATGTCGTTGGCATGTTGGAAGGCCATTGGCCAGCCCGTTTTGTCTCCATCACCTACTCTCCTCACCACTTTTGACGGTTGTTTGTTCCGACCACATGGTATCGTTCCTTCTTTCCCCATGCAGTTAGGAGGGAAGACCGTGTGTGTCGAAGTAGAGATAGTTGATGCTCCCCTCGACTATAACCTCTTGTTAGGAAGGAGTTGGATTTATGCCATGTAAGCTGTGGTTGCTACAATTTTTCGGGTCTTGTTGTTTCCACATGAAGGCCAGATAGTGACCATTGATCAATTGTCCTTCTCTAGACCTGACCCTACTTTGGGGGCATCCACGGTCCTGATGATTGATAATCCTCAACCAGGTGTCATCAACGTAGGGGTTGGTTTGTGCCCATATTTGATGGGTACCTTCGATAACTCGCCCCCTCAAGGCGATATCAAGTTTATATCCAATCACCATAAGGTTGGGATTTTTCAAGTTTCGTCGTTCCGCACGACTTACTTCGATGATCCGTGGACACTTCCTTCCCTATAGGCCATGATGGATGGGACAGGGCATCCGGGCATGTCCATGCCTTTGTCCATAGCTGAAGTAGCGTACTCCTTAGTCCAACAAACTTCAACTCACATTGATCCAGCTTATGCACAAGAGTTAGATCCACTTCTAGAGCCTATTTGGGCTCAGGGTTCTCTCACTCACACCGATTCATTAGACTTAGTCTTTCCCTCTAATGAAGAAATAATTGAAGCAATGACTAGTCCAGATAAAACCTGGGAAGATTTTCATCACAGATCATACTTCCTCCTAGAGTTAAGACGAATTGAAGTGGGAGAATTCACCGTGACTATGACGGGAGATCAGTCTTGTCTTATTAACCCCTTAGCTACACATGAGGTTTATGCTGAGGGTAATATGGAAACTATCGTTGAAACCTTACCAATCAATATCTCCCGAAACCCTGGCATCGTGGAGAACGTTTTTGTCGGAGCAGACTGCTCCCCCGAAGAGATTCAAATATACACCGATATTTTTAAAGAATTCCACGATGTTTTTGCTTGGTCTTACGAGGAAATGCCAGACATCCAAAAATAGTTGAACATGAAATCACAACGTATCCTAATGCCAAGCCGGTTCGACAGAAGCTTCATCTAGTTAATCCTAAGAAAGCAACAACCATTAAGGTTGAGGTTGAGAAATTGTTAAAAGCCAGGTTTATCTATCCTATCCATTTGACCCAATGGGTGTCAAACCCCGTATCGGTCAATAAAAGATAAGGCACGATTCGTGTATGTACCGATTTCCGTGATTTGAACAAGGCCTATCCCAAAGATAATTTTCCCACACCTTTCATTGACCAGATCATTAATGAATGTGCGGGTTGCGAAGCATTTTCTTTCATGGATGGTTTTTCAGGATATAATCAAATCCAAATCAAACCCGAAGACCAACACAAAATGACATTCATCTGCCCATGGGGTACATTTGCATATCGTAAAATGCCTTTTGGTCTCAAAAATGATGGAGCCACCTTTCAGCGGGCCATGTATTTTTCTTTTCATGACCTCAAGCATATAGTCGAGGCTTATCTAGATGATTTAGCATCACGATCTCGCAAGAGAACGGATCATCCCACACACCTCCGACTTATCTTCGAACGTTGTCGCTACTTTCAGATTCGTCTGAATCCAAACAAGTGCAGCTTCTGTGTAACGTCAGGATGATTGTTAGGTTTCATAGTGTCAACAACAGGGATCATGGTCGATCCTCTCAAGGTTGAGGCAATAATCCAGTTGCCTCCCCCACACACAATCCTTCAACTTCAGAGTCTACAAGGCAAGGCAAACTTTTTACAACGCTTCATCACCAACTATTCCGAGATCACCAAGGGATTTATGTGCTTACTAAAGAAAGACGTTCCCTTTTACTGGGATGATGCTGCTTAGTGATCTTTTGACACATTAAAACATTCCCTCACAACTGCCCCTCTGATCCGACCACCTAACAATAATAAATATTTCTTATTATATCTGGCTGCAACATAGTCAACTATTGGCATGATTTTAGTTCAAGAAGATGACTTGTTCTCAGAATACGTGATCTATTACCTAAGCTGAGGCCTCGTAGGACCAGAACTCAATTATTCTCACATCGAAAAACTTGTGTTGGCAACAATTCATGCTGTTCAACGGTTCCGTCATTATGTTCTGTTTCGCAAGATCACCGTCATTGCTGTCGTGAATCCATTCCAGTACATGTTGACACGATGGGTAATAGGCAGAAAAATCAGTAGATGGATAGTCATACTCCAGGAGTTTGACTTCGTTTCAGCAAAGTCCAAAAAGTCACTGGTCTTTGTAGAACTTATTTCAGAACTTCCAGTTGATTCAGGTGATGTTGTGCCTGAAGAATCACCTATCCGGGGAGATAAGTTTTTTATCACATCTTCGGACCCCTGGTATGGAGATATACTTATCTATCTCCAGACTTTGAAGTTCCCCACCACTGCTTCTCGTGATGAGCGTCGACGCATACGCCATCAGGCTAAGAGTTATATCATAATCAATGATACATTGTATCAGAGAGGTGTAGACTGCATCCTATGCCAATGTCTCACTCATGAGGAAGCAATTATCATGCTTAACGATTGCCATACCGGAGCTTGTGGTGGTCATTTGTCTGGGTTGGCAACAACCCAAAATATTCTACGAGCAGGTTACTTCTGGTCGACACTTATAAAAGATTGTATCGAATCAGTCAAGAAGTGCCATCCGTGCCAAAACTTCTCTTGGAAGATGAGGGCACATCCCGCTCCCATGTTTCCTATCATCACAGTTGGTCCTTTCACCAAGTGGGGGATTGATTACACTACTTGCAACCCTCCTTCAGCAAGGGGGCACCGCTATATCATCGTAGCTGTAGACTACTTCACCAAGTGGGTTGAAGCTATGCCAACGTTTAAAGATGATGGAGAGACTGCAACTCTCTTTTTATTCAACTAGATCATAGCAAGGCTCGGTGTCCTGAGGGAGATTGTCACTGACCATGGCAGTCACTTTCAGAATCAAATGATGACTGAATTAACATCAAAGCTTGGGTTACAGAAAGAACATTCATCACCCTACTACCCCCAAGCCAATGGGCAGGTGGAAGCTGTAAACAAAACTCTTAAGACTATTCTACAACAAACTATCAACTCAACCAAGTCAAATTGGCATTTGATGTTATACTCAACATTATGGGCTTACCGAACATTTGTTAAGACTGCAACCGGTTTCTCACCTTTTCAACTCGTTTACGGGCTGGAGGCAATCTTGCCCATCAAATGTCAGATCCCATCTCTAAAGTTCACAGTACAATTATTGCCAGACACTTCTCCACTCGAAGAACGATTAGTATACCTTGAGAATCTCAATGAACAACGTCGTGATGCGGCCCTAGACAACAAGACTCACAAACATAAAGTCAAGTGTCAATATGATAGGTCCATTCATCCTCAGATTTTATCTGAAGGCGACCTTGTCCTGGTCTATGACCAAGATAAGGACCCCCTGGGGGCAGACAAATTCAAACCCATGTGGTTCATACCTTTCATCATAAAAGAGGTATTAAAAAAGGGCGCTTATCATCTGGTTGATTTTGAAGGGAATGCTTTGGCGGAGCCTAGAAATGGGCTCTACCTCAAGAAATATTACTCATAGGCAGGTCATTGTGGGTAACATTTTGTAACATATGTATAGTCTTTGTACTATTACTTTTTAGTTTCTTTTAGTATTATGGACGTGTCGTTGATACTATCTTTCGTCACTGTGGCAGATGTCAAGTGATTCTGAGGTGTTCGTTGGGTATGCAGATGGTGCTAGTCGGCACACTCGAAGGCTTGCCTCCACAACTTGGGTAATCTTTACAGCTCAAGGCCAGTTATTATCTTCCAGAGGTATATGCTTAGGTGACACCACAAATAATGTTGCCGAGAATAGCGCAGTTATTGAGTTGCTTCATGATGCTTTGTCATTGGGTATCTCTCACCTTCGGGTCTATCTCGACGCTCAACTAGTTGTGTCTCAGTTAAACAGAGTGTACCGGGTCCATGATCCAACTTTACACCGACGATTCCTTAGGGTACGTCTCTTAGAACGAAACTTTGATTATATTACGTATTTTCATGTTCCTAGGAGATTAAACCAAGTTACAGATACTCTAGCTAATCAAATTTTAGATTGACATCTTGCACACATATGAAAGAACATTAACCTAAGCATGTAAATACGTTTTTGCACACATGATCCATAAGACACAAAAGACCAAAAAACCATATATAATATCATAAAGTAACCAGAGTACATAGATGGACGCAAGCGCCTAAAAAATAGGACCGATAACGAGTCACAGGGCTTATGCCCTCAAAAAATATATACAAGTAGTGCTCGTGGCATGTCAAAAATGTCTAGCTAAAGTTAGGGCTTGTGGGCCCTGTTATACTAGTCCACAACATTGGCTAAACACTGAAACAACCGGACCCACATCCGTGGTGCCCCCACTACATGAGGCTGCATAGATGGTGGTAGGTCCTCAATCTTTGCCATCGGGACTGTGCGAGTGAGCACAGTAAAGTTATGCTCAAACTATCTCAATACCCTCTCAGCCTCCCCTGCTGGAAGATCTCCTACTATTGTTGGTCCCCCTGCGGCGGCAGGTGTGGCCCCTAGCCAAGGACGACGCATGTTCCTCACATAGTCAGCGGGTCACACTAGTCCCACACCTGCACATAATGAAACACATATCCATCAAAAACTCTGGCATAACAAAAAAAAAATGATATATATAACAAAACAACATAAAAATTACATATACAACAAAACAACTACAAAGGTGGAGACTTACCCATCTCCCCTCGCTCCTCACAAAGAGGTACTGGTATCTCCGGGTCTCTCGAAAAATCAATCCCAACATAGGGGTAGTCCTCTATAACCAGGATCTGTCATGACAGCCATGCAAAAAAGTCATCATCGAATGACTCATTGGTCCTTCCACCACCTTGTCGCAACAGTAGTACTGCCCATCTACACACAACATGAAGAGAGGCCTAGTGTCCTCGTACTACTACTCGAGGACTAAAACTCGGAACTCTTTCAAAAAAGAACGAACACAGAATGGTCTCGAACCCAAAGTTCCTATGTGTCTGAAAAAGATAATCTATTAATTTCCTCTTCATACACTCAAGCAAAGTGGTACTCCAATCAAAAAATTGTGCATTTAAGCACTGGAATGCACAATTCATCTGTGCGCGGGATGCCTGATGTAGAGCCGTAGAACCAGTAATTCGCCCAATAAGCAATACTATCACCTGTAGCGATAGGTTAGTGATCTTTCTTATAGGCACCTGCATGCTCGTGCGGCCTGTATCAGCTGCACAGTATAGACCTATCAATTCCGCTATGTTATGCGGCCCCACAGGAAAAGTCTAGAAATTGACTGGTTCCCCTCTCCTAGAGAGGCTAGTCAAGAAGTAAATGTACTCGACCGTGGGCACCAGTGACTGCAGCTCTAACATGAATGCCTCTGCATCTGGATGCCATTAGTCAACCAAGGCATTCAATAGCCTAGGTTGTGCTCGCATGAAAGGACATAGAAAAAACTTGAGTAACCCACACTACATCAAAGTAGCCACAACATTGGGGTCTTCCCCGACCAACTCATTCACCTCTTCATGCTCTCTTTCTCTCCAATGGACATACATCCTACAAAACAAAAAGGTTCAAGAGAGTTAAAACCTTGCATTTTGTGTCTTTTTCATTCATGTTGTATTGGCGACAATCGCGTGTACACGCGGGCAGAGTTTACGCTGCTCGAATGTTCATGCGTCCTGTCCTGAGATAGCCCGCGTGGACCTAGGGCCGACCTTTTTAAGGTCAACGCCCCTCTAAAAAATGAAACCCAATGCATAAATAAAGACATAAAATGAAAGATAAGGGAGTTTGTACTTACTTTGTCCAGACAGAAGTTCGTTTCGTCCACTGTAGCTCTCGGAATCACCATTTTAATCAAAGGGGGTCTTTTGGCTCCAGAGTCAATTTCCAAATCAGCAATGGTGATAATGAGCTGCCAACCTCTATTTATAGACTTTTTGGCCTTTTTTTCGTCACTTTTTTGGACTCCCTTATCATTTTCTTTATACCAAAAACCATTTAGTGTGATTCAGGAGTTGCATAGGAGGAATTTGATCGGGTATTGGGACAATTTTTTTTGTGTTTTGAGTATTTTTCAATGGTCCGTGGAATTTTTTTTCTAACGATCAACTTGAACATATAGGTTAGGTTTCTACCCTGATTTTTGTATCTCGTTGTCTTTTTCCTTTGCCATAGGATCGATCCCATCAGGTTGTGACATAGAACCATCATATCTTCTTTAGAAGTGTCGCAACTTGGTGGTAGAGCTTACTAGAACATGGATGCCCTAGGTAGATCCTAGTTGCATTATGGTATTCATGTTGTCCCCGAAACACTGTAGGCTCAAGAGTCCTTGTAGTTTTTCCTGAATACAAGCTTGAGCCTCATTTGCATGATTCTTCTTCGCTCTTGACCTCACCCTCAGGACTCCCCAAAAAATAATGGGTCTTCTTTTAAGCCCTTTTCAGACCCTCTAAATATGAAACGATTGTTGAGCGATCTTGTGGCCTTTCACGCTCGTTAAACTGAAATTTGAAGTCACATTTGTCCGGCAGTAGTTTACCCCTTTTTCGGTCTGAACGGTCAACTGTATGAACAAAGGTATACTCTATGGAACTTCATCTCTATAGAAAAGTACTCTCAGGTATAATTTTATCCCTTTTTTGGGCTTGAGGGACTAAAATTAAGAAGAAGGAACCCCCACGGAGTACATAGTTAAGCTCTTTTCAGACTCCCTAAAATTGAAAAGATCGCCGAGTGACCTTATTCTTTCACACTCCTTAAATTGGTCCAGAAGAACATTCCTGACGGAGTCCATAGTTAAGCTTTTTTTAGACTCCTTAAAAATGAAAAAATGGCTGAGTGATCTTGTCCTTATCACACTCGTTAAAATGGTTTTGAATAGACGTCTTGTCGGTGCTAGTTTACCCCTTTTTCGAACCGACTAGACTATATTTGAAAAAGGTACCCCAATGGAGTCTCCTTTTATGTTTTTTCAGACTCTCTAAATATGAAAAACCACCGAGCTTACCTTCTCTGGGCTCATTAAACTTACATCGAAGGACGTTACCATTGTGTGTTTTATTAATCGTGTTTGCATACCTTATACGCCAGCCTTGTAACAGTTTGCTTCTGCGTCTTAACACCCTTGGCCCCCAGAGGATTTTTCTCGAGTATTATTATACTAGAACATTAGTCTCGAACTTGTGCCTTGAACTCGTATGTTTGCAACACTCGTTCCTCCATTGTAACGTAATATTCCTTTATTCTTTTTCCCAAAATTATTGAAAAAGACAAAAAAAAAAAATCAAATATACCCCAAAAAGAGGAAGGGAAAAGTATTTTCTTTATTGGCAGCATAATGAGTCGCCCTTGGATAAAGCACATCTGTTCATTTGTTCATCAAACTATGGGATGTAGTACGACCTTAGGAAGCTATTCTCACTATATAGAGTTGTGTCCTCCACCGTTTGGTTATTCTTTCAAACATATGGAGAGTTTGCGTTGCCTCCTGCTTCGTAGACTTATGATTAATGCCATGCTGCCTGAGTCTCATCATTTGTCATGCTATTGTCCAAGGGAAGTTTGTCACCAAGCCCGAGTCAGCCCCTCTACAATTTGTCTCTTGCCCTCATACCCGACCATCCTGAATGTCCAATCAAGTCCTTGTTCGAAATCAATGAAGCCTTCAGTCTGATCATCAAGTCCATGACCAAGGAGCCGTCGAAGTCCTCTGGGTGGTGTAGTCGTACACTCATATTACACTCCTACCCGAGTTTTGAATATTTTGAAGTAGTTTCTTGAGCTCTGAAGACCTCATCTCCAGCCAACAGGCCGTATCAGCTTCTAGAAGATGGATACTCTATATGTATATCTTTTTGATTTCGAGATGTAGCTCCACTGTGTATTGTTCGCAGCTACTCTTTATATAGTTATATGACATGGATCTACAGTGTATTTGATTCGTAGCCATGATTCTATTTTAAACCGAGCATGGGTATGCCTGCCTCAGTGAGACATTTTTTATTTTGTAGCGACACCTCTCGTTTCTTGATCCTTGGGCTCAATCGTTCGGCACATCATTAAAGATTGGTAATGTATTTCGGCCATTAGATGCTCTTCTGACCTCACACATTAGGGGGCATCTGTTATAACCCTAAATTGCACCATACATGCTTACCTGGCATCAGGCCATCTTAGATCCCTTCTTTGCTAAAACACTGCTTAGCAACTCTTTAAGAAACCTCTTTTATAAGGGCCCACGCACCCTACTCCATTACTACTCGCGTGTACACGCTAACTGACCTAAAACAACCCGCGTGGACCGACAAAAGCACGAAAAAAGGAAAGTTGCCGATGAAACACACAACTCTAGGTGATTTAACTGAAACTCCTGGCCATGCATGACCGAGGGTTCATCCAAATACCTAGCTTCTTCTAGCCTATAAAAGAAGGGCTAGGGGTCCCATTTGGAAGAGGAAAAATATAGCAAAGAAACTCTGCCCATTYGCATATTCCCTTTGTCCCAACCCTTTAGCCTTCCTTGTGCYAGAAGAGATAAAAAGCAAAGACGTTAGAGGACAGTTGAAGAGGAGCCCAGGATTAGGTTCACGGAGCGGTGGCCGGTCTCAATTTTTTGTAAGTTGACTCATTCAAAGTAATAAAGAAAATGCTTTTCCCGTCCCAATTCATGAGTTATTCATAATTTGTTAAGTACATGTTTGAATCTCTAACCTGTTAGTCTATAGGTAAGATGCATGTGTAGTTGTTGCTTGTCTTGTATGCAGGTTAGCGTTGGAAAGGAGAATTGCGAACAAGTGATCAAGTGCGACAAGGGATCGACATCAAACGCCTGGAACCAGGTAGGTTGATCTAGCCATGTTTTACTGAAAAGAAATAGGATTTAAGTCTGGGGACAAAGGTAGAAAGTAGATTTTCTCTTGGTCATATCTGCATGCAAAGCATAACCCTATTTGCTAGTCCATAAGGAGATTTCCCTCACAACACTAATGTAGGAGGTTAGGAGAAGAATGTATAACCGAATACATCATGTGTTTCTATAATAGAACTGGGAGAGAGAGTCTTGTTGAGTGGAGCCCTTGTTTGGAGAGAAAAAAGAGGCCACATGCAAGGCACAAAATGATGAGGTTAAATCTTTACACAATATTTTCAAATGAGGTAGGCATACCCATGCTTATGTAATAATCAAATCAAGTATGATATGGGACCATGGCTCTCTAAGATGGTGAATATGAATCCAAGGAAATATACATATGAAAATGAATGTCGCTTTTGGATAAAAGATGTGTTGGAACAATGTCATCTAATGTGGGCACATAACTACGAGAGATGTGACTCATAATATGGAAGGGTCGAGATATGTTGATAGCTCATTAAAGGTAATCCCAAGCTAAAGAGTTGTGATAATGTTGGAAAAGAGTCGTGCATGTCGATTTTCTTCAACTGGATCATGAACATGGTCATTACAACATATGAATATCTATAGTGTGATAAAGAGCTATGGTTGACCACGATAGAAACCATTAGGTTAGTAATCAATGATGGAAATCACTTCTAGATGCAAGGAAACCCATTTATAGTGATGAGGGGTACCAAGATACTAGTACGAACCAACAAGATGCAAATGGATGTGTTGACATCAAACAATGGAAGGACCATTTCCATCAAGGATCAATAATAAAAATACACTGTTGTATGTAAGGTAAACCTCCAATGATGAAAAAGAAACCATGGTACTAAGCATCTAAATCAAACCACCAAAGCAAATGTGTTGTGGTTGATAGGGAGAGATTTGTTGGATAAAGAACAATGATGATTCCTTATAAACTAACACAAGGTATGGAGAATATTAATAGCTATATGGACTTGATTTGACATATATTTTAAATTTTTTCATATAAATTCGTATTATAACTATATGCAACATCGGATAGTTTCTTGAGTAGCACATTGATAAATTTGGTGTTTGGGCATATTTTAATGGTGCTTCTCAAGGAGATCAAAGGTAAGTGGAGCTAGGGGAATTATTTGTTTGAAAGATGCTCAAGCATTAAGGTCCAACACTCGTTTGACACATGGAACAAACAATCTTACACAATCGATGACTCCTAAGTTAAATTTTTTAATGACAACTAAAAAATATGTGTCAAAGTTACAACTCTTTGAGAATTCTCTTCTTGTAATTAAGTAGATGAAAAGGAAATGGAAAATGAGAAATTTTATTTTGTAGTGTTTGTTAGAAGGGATTCAAGGAAAGGAAATGGAAAATGAGAAATTTTATTTTGCAGTGTTTGTTAGAAGGGATTCAAGGTATGATTCTTATTTTTAATCTCATTTCCTTTTACCATGTTTATAAGGAAAGGAACGAGATCACATATGCTTTATTAAAAGATGGTGTCCAGTTGGCTTATGGACCATTCAAGAAGATGTCAATAAATATGGATTGAAAAATATAAATATATTCATTTTCCTTTCTTTCTTTTATTTAATTAGTTGAAAATAAATTAAAATTTAAGTTTCTACCATTTCTAAATATATTATATATTTTATTATATTAGACCTATAATATTTTGAGATTCCATACATAATTGTATAAGGACATTATTGGATAATTTTATGTGATTTTGTATCTAAGAGATTGTAAAGTCTATATATATCTTAATTGGCGAATCTTATTTATGATGATTTTTTTTTAAGGCATATAGATAACAAGTTGGTATGTACTTGATGCAAGATAGAGAAAACTTTTATGATGATGCCATCCTTGTTTGCATAGGATTTATGAAGGTTGAAAATCATCTAAAATATATGCATTTATCTTTTATAAAAAAAATAACTAATTTTTTTTTTATAAAATTATGAAATTCTTCCTATAAAGAATTTTTTTTTCAATTACTTAAAGTTTTGAATAGTACTTTAAAAAATTATAAAATTCTTCCCCTATAAAGAAAAACATTTTCAATTACTTAAAGTTTTGAATAGTTAAAAAAAATAATACTTTTTCCACCTTGTGTAGTGTCTTTTATTTGCATGGTCTATTCGTATAAAGAAAAACATTTTCAATTACTTAAAGTTTTGAATAGTAAAAAAAAATAATACTTTTTCCACCTTGTGTAGTGTCTTTTATTTGCATGGTCTATTCGTTTTAATCAAAGAATTTAATTTTGGGGGTTAAGTTCGTAAAGGCTTTGATATTTCAAAGATGCTCATTGCTAATTTTAAATTTTATGAAAAGTTTTCCGCATAATAATAATAATTTATTTTTAAAGTCTTCCCCCTATAATATAATTATTTAATTTTAAAGATATGATTTAGTTTGAAAAAATTATCTACTAGATTTTTTAGTTTTTAGATAAGGATTCTTTCTTAAATATTATGAAAAGTTTTTCGCATAATAATAATAATTTATTTTTAAAGTCTTCCCCCTATAATATAATTATTTAATTTTAAAGATATGATTTAGTTTGAAAAAATTATCTACTAAAATTTTTAGTTTTTAGATAGGGATTCTTTCTAGATAGCTATTTGATTTTTTAATTTAATAACATTAAGGTGAGAATTAAGATTTAAATTATAAAATAAATTTATAATCTTTTCATAAATTTATAAGTTGATAATTTTGTAAAAAAATTCATAATTATATATTTTATTATAATATTATTTTGATTTAAACAAATTCTTATCATATATTCATTTATTGATTCAAATCTTAAGATAAAAATTTGTGAACAATTAAAAGATGGAATATCGCCAAGATTATGGAGAAGCAATAAATGTACTAATTAATATAGTTATATAATTAAATATACAAACATAATTATGTTGGATGTAGGGATCAAATTCGAAGCCTTTATTAACCATTCATAGAAGGTCATTAAATTATTTCCCTTGTAAAAGAAATTCAAAATTCAAAATTGTTTTTCAATAAGGAAGTGAGGATAATTCCATATCATTGCAAATGAAGGGATACCATTCTTACAACTTGTCAATATTTAATTCTTAAGAATAAATATTTAAAACTCAAGATGAAATGTCTTTATGAATTTCGAAGCGGTATAATATATTATTGATACCTGAACTTAGTAGTTGGTAAGTGTTACTAGTTCTTTTTATAATTTCTTTACCCTTAGAAAAGGGCAATGGATGCAGGGGGTGGTAATTTATAACCCCGAAGGAATATCTGTAGCTATATACTCTTGTAGCCTTGTCCTTACATCCAACAATTTGGCAGAGTTATATGGGTTATATCAGGGTTTGAAAATTGTCAAAGCAAAGGATATACAAAATTTGATAGTGATATGACACTCACTAATAATATCAAGCATTTGATCAAGGGCTCCAACTCATTGGATGTTAGGACCGCCTCAACATTAAAATGGATCAGACACCTAACCTCCTCCTTTTCTCATGTAAGTTTTTATTATGTCTTATAAAGAAACAACGAGGAAATAGATAGTTTAGTGTCTCGGGCCACAAGAAAAAATTGGGACCTTAATTATTAAACACAAGGTCACCTTAGAATCCATACCCTAACATCTAGACATGACACTTGGAAATTATTTTAATAGTCTTGTCTGTATGGTAGTGCCAGTGACCTCATTTAAAGCGAAGGAGGGGGCGGTAAGACTTCCTACTATTTCCCACATGCCACCCTCCTCCTTGCAAGACCTCCAAAAATCATTGCAAATTGTGGAAATGGAGCGATGTGGGATATTTGTGCTAGGAATGTCGTGCTTGGTGGACAATGAAATTGGTGGGTTCTAAATTTTTGGCTTCATGGTCAGCAGTTAATTTGGGCTTCTTTGCCAAAACAATTACCTCTGTTGGTTCTTTGTTGTGAGTGGTTTAACTGATTGATGTTGTTCTATTCGAGGTGGGATAGAAGCAACAACAATATGTTTAAGATGAAACTCTCCACATAGTCTTTCTCAAATTTTGACCATGTATTTCAAAATAGTTAATATCTTATGCTTATTTTGCAAGTTTTACACTTATCATCATAATCTTCACCTATCATATGCTGAGAGCTTTCAATTTTTATATATAATTTGGACAAGCTCTAGTTTTTGTTATGTAATTAGTTGTTCAACCTCATATTGTATGCACTATTTACTGCATTTTCCTTTGCAGTCTTTTTATAATACAAATCCACCAGCTTCAGTTAAAAAGGAATTAGTTACCTTATAATCGACATATATACATTGGCTACTAATCTCAATGTTGGGTATAGATTGGTATAGGTATGGCTATTGATCTCCATATTGAATATCATTTTTAAAGCAATGCAAATTACATTACTTGTAAAACTTTCTCAAGATACAAGTTCCCAAGTATTTGGTCTTAAGAAGCTACAAAAGTATGTTGAAGAAATGTTCTTTCAAGTGATATTTTTTAACGAATTTTTTTGCATGAATTTCTTTTGGTGTATCATACTAGTAAATAATAGTATGCAGTTCTTGAAATAATATTTTAGGGATATTTTGTTTGGTAACATAGGAACCTGATTCTGTATTTATGCCATTAGAACTCATTTTCCATGAAAATTATGAATCTAATTTATATTGTGGCAATAAATCATAGCTGTAATAAGAAAATGCCATATTTTCCAAAGTATAGTTTCATATTTTTCAACAACTATAAATTTCGATGAATTGATCACCAATCTCAAAATTGGATATCAAAACTTCATTAATATTCCCTTTAACCATTATGACCCCTCCTAATGAACTCAAATTATATTATATTCAATGCACCCAATAAAAGGACATGAATTTGTAGTTGAGGTTCCAATTGCGAATATTTTATGGTGATGATGATGATGATTAACGTCCACTAAGACCGAATTGGTCTATCGGACCTTAGGAGGGTAAGTGATTACTTGTGATTCTTTAGAATTTTGTTTCTGTGCTCGAAAAGCATTAAGAGAAGATTTCCAAGATCACCATACTTTTGTTGAGTTAAGAGGTTAGGAAGGTTGGTAGTGTGATAAATATTTTGAAAATGAG
>ML797623.1:201048-222985 GCA_009831015.1 Picea engelmannii | reverse complement strand
TTCTTTATGAGCCAACTCTTCCTCATACTGATCATCTTCATCAACTTGAGAAATTTCTGATATTTCTTCCTCCTCTTCAAGAGGATTTGTTTGATCTTTTTGTCTTATAAATTCTATATTACAACAATCTTCAAAAAGTATTTTAGTTGAGTAGATTCTTTTACAATGTTGATGAAAAATTATGTGAAAATATTTCAATGAAGGAATACTGGAATGGGGTAAAGATTTATACCAAAGTCTAGCATCTCTTTCCAACGAAAACATAAACAACTTCATGAGGACATCTTCATGATGTATATTTAATTCATCCACGAGTTTGTGGAATTCAAACAAGTGATGAGCGGGATTTTCGTCCGCATATTCTCCAAATTTAGGAAGGACATCTTCCCAAACTTTAATGTCTGGAACAGCGTTTGGAAAACCATAAACATTTGTAAAGTCTAAAGTTGAAAACCTTGTAGCAATCCGAGCAGCGAATGAATTTGACATTTTGAGACCAGTGGAGTCGTCAGTGAATCATGTAGAGTCTTTGAACCAAAGGGTCACCAGGTGAATGATCACAGCCAATTGAATGCCTATACCTTGTTCACCATCAAGAGATAGATCTGAACTTTTGTCGTATCCCAGGGAATATCACTTCGTCCTCCGTCCCCGACAACGTCGCCAAAAAATGTTGTCGCAAGAGTTAACTCTAGGCTGTAATAGAGCCAAGCCTTATCACATTTTTAATGAGATAATAAATCATTTCTCGGAACTTGACTTGGGTTGTTGCAAGCCAATCCTCGAGGTAACCTAAAACCTGCTTTAGAGTGTGTTTCTGACCTAATACACTCAGAGAGGGCTCTCTCAATAGACAAAGGCTCTTTACTCAAAGAATATTCAGTAATCATAGTAAGAAGGCCAAATTTCTTATAACACAAGATATTTTGATAAGGTTGGTGGTTGCACAGATTTGAAAATGCCTATTGGGCGATGGAGTCAAGTGAAAACCAAAGAAAAGGGGTAATAGTAGTGATCGTGTTACTTGAGGGAAATGAGGGAAAGTAAGTCTATCTTTCAACAATTGATAATCAAGATATGGTAGCAGAAACTAAAAGGAAAATACCATCACAGTGAAAGCATCTAATAAGGATGATTTTTCACTACAGCTTTAGAGGAAAAATACCGGAGGCTAATAACTAGGTGTAGAGCACTAATATTGAGTGAATTCTGACTAGTCATCATTGAAACATAACACATATCAGCCATGTGTAAGGAGCATGAAAAATGAATTCCAAACAAATTTTAACTCGGTTTATAAAAGAATATATAGACAATATGAATGTAACAATATGGAGAACATACTAAAGGAATCAACTGTGATGAATCTCACATATGAAGTGAACACATGTCTCCAACATTACACTATTCCAGATCTTCAAAATAACTCAGTTTTCAATAGAAACCCTCTTCAAAAAAGGTTCCCCCCTTATCTCATCAAAGAGATATACAATATATAAGCCTTCAATGTATATTAAATGATAAACTACCTCAAAACCAACTGAGAAAAGAACTGGTAGTTGTTTAACTGAAATCTGGGCGTGTTCCTACATTTATGGGCCATGTCTGCAGCGCCATATTGAGGGGAACATTTTCCTACCTTCCCAAGATCTAAAATAGGATCTGAAGATACCAATGGAAAGATTAGGATCTGTACATGTCAATTGACTATTCAAACGTGTAAAACAACCTTTACAAGGTTGAGAAAAGTGAGTTTTCCCACAGGCATTGTTTTTTTGGAAAAACCTGCGATTTCGGTGGCTAACAAGCCGAAAACAGGGGTATCTTAGCCACCGAAAGTCTTGGCTTTTGACAGCTAACAATGCAATTTCAGAGCGCCGTAAGCCACCGAAAGTCCCAAAACCCCGATTTCGGGTTTCGGGGAAACGAAGCAATGGTCAAAATCTTATGTTGGCCAAACCCCCGACTGTCGAAAACCTAAAATGGTGACATGGCATTTATGTAAAACCTTGTTATAATGATTTTATTGCCGTTTATTGCATTTTTTTAGTACCTCCTTGTGACTTGATTTTTGTGTAAAAACACATCTACACTTTCGACAGCTAAGGGCATATGAAACCTGATATTTAAGCTACCAAAAGTCTACACTTTCGGTAGCTAAACACTATAAATGTTTTCCTCCTAAGCTACCGAAAGCCAAAATTTCAATATTTTTTCCAACACCTTTCAACATCACCTGCATGCAACTGAAGTCTCACCCAAGGAATCTATCGGGGCTACAGGAACCAAGTTTATGCAAGGATGAGGGGATGGGAGGCCATTAGCATGTTCATTCCTACTCATCTATATTGTGTGTCGTATTCCTTGTTCCTTTTCCCATGATTAATTAGTAAACTTTAATTATGCAACATCATTGTGACACAGATTGCAAAATAAACTATTCACTCTAACATTCATCTTTACTGCACATCGATCATCTACTACACATACCTAGATCTAGTTATGCATAAACAAAACATTCATGAACAATCACATAAAAATACATTCAGACACAGAGTTTAACGTGGTTCACTCAAGCTTTGGGCTACGTCCACAACAACTGGCTTCTTTATTATTCTTTCTGAAATTCATCTTAGGCTTGCGCACTGCGCTTACAATAGATACATTATGATGTGCTTCTCCATCCTTCCTAGCCGCTATATAGTAAAATCCTCTCTCTACAAACTCTCCCTAAACCTTTAGACATAGACTCTTTCTCATTCTCAGCCTATTCTTTCCACATCAACAACCCACTCACTTAGCTTCAACACAAATTCAACATCCTATTCTACCTGATCCATTACATATTTATACATAATATCTAGGGATCAAAACCATACTCAGCCATCCCCAAAACCCTATGACAACTCATGATGACTCATTGTTGGGGCGTGCTTTTCCTACTTTTACGCCTGCATGTTGCTTTTTCATTCTCAACTATCGTTCTTCCTGATTTTCGCGTCTGTCTTCTTTTGCATGCCTAACTATTGTCCTTCCTTATTTTGTGTGCACCCTCATTCTTCATTCTTTGAACTACCTGTAAAACAATCCCCCAACACTCACCTATGGCTCTCCTTGAACCACTTATGCCTACTGCACTGTGCCCCTCCATGCTTCCATGAAAATTTGGAGTGTTTTCTTTTTTGTCGCGACCTCTTTCATAACTTATTATTCTTGTTCCAAAGTCTCCTCTATGACCTGTGTAGTCATGGTTGTGAGTATTTTCTTGCTGTCATGTTCTTCTTGCTTTACCTTGCCTTGCGCAACTGCCAATTCCCTTATCACCCTTAGTGCTTTGTCTTATGGTACTAATCGTTGTTGGAGAATCTTCTGCTGGTCCCTTATATTTTCGATTTCAATGTATGACTTCCTTTGTGCCAAGATGGTAGCCATGCACTCAACTGGTAGCAACGTACTTATGTTCTCTGAATCTTTCTATTCCTTTTCTCGTGCGTCCCTTWATCTAGCTTCCACCACCTTTATCTCTGGATCCTCCATCGGATTTGTCCAAATCTACATGCTTTGCTCACATAACTTTGTGCACTCCTCTAGAGTATTAATACTTGCTACTGCGGTCATAGAAGTTCTTTYTCTTTGTGCTTTTTCCTCYAGTGGTGTTCCTGGTGTGGTGCACAATTCCAAGTCTTCTATCATAGTGTAGAAGCCTTTAATGAATTCCATTATTTTTGAGACTTTTTCTTCAGTTGTGGCTTCTACCGCCATTGGCATTTCTGAAATATCCTTGTAGAGTTTATGGATGGCTTGTTTTATTCTCTATGCTTGTTGCTCAGCCTCATCCTTATCCTTCAATATTCTCTCATAATTTTCTTCAGTCTCTCTCTTCTCCTTTAGTATCCTTTCAACATTTTCCTCAGCCTCACTCTTCTCCTTCGATATCCTTTTATCCTTTTCCTTAGTTGTGCTCTTCTCTTGTAAAGTAGTTGTACTCTTGTTGAAGCTTTGTCTTCTCTGCCACTACCTTCACCAATTTAGTTGATGACGAACTCGTGTGGAACCGTATCTCCTGTGCAACATCGATGTGAAATCCTTGTAGTACTGTTGTGGGCATCCATGAAACGACTAAGTCTAGGTGACTTAACCATTGTACCTTCTCTTTCATCTCAAGCGCTGGGAGCTCAATAACATTGGGTGAAATATTCAACACTCTACGCCCTATTTCCATCTTTTAAAAATAAGACATGGTAGCCCCCTCTTCCCCAGTCAGACTTGTTGATGGTTCTTCACTGGATCTGCTCTCCAGTTTTATCCTTACTGCTTCCAAGAGATGCTGCAATGTTTTCAATTGTGCTTGCACCTACTAGTTCAATTCTTCTTGTTTGTGTGACGATTTCTCAATTGCTTCTTTGGTGACATCCTTTACTTGATAGCTGATTCTGTTGATGTCATCATCTATTAGAGTATTAATGGCTTTCTCTTTGTGATATTTCTTCTTCTTGCGTGCAGGGGGGTTGGGCCCTTGCCTTTGTCTTTCCTATTCTCTCAGACTATTTTTTGCACGTTCCCTATGCCATTTATTTGTTCACCCCTTGTGCCTCATCTAGTTATTCATCTTCATTGTCTCTTTCCTCCTTGTTAGGGTGCCTCATTTCTTATAGCATCCCCTGGCCACCCTTTTTGGGGAAAACACCACTATCTGAAAACCAAATTGTTCTGAAAAATGGTTGTAACACACCCAACCACCCAGGCCAATCATGCTACTTGAAACTATATATCATGCTATGATATATCTAATGCAATTTTAAACAACAATATACATTCTCTTCATACACATATTGATTCATAAGCGACAACAACACATACATGCAATATATACAGACAATTATGATAACATTAGAACATGTACCTAAACACAACATTTAAACATAACATGTAAAATTGACAAAGAATTGGTACTTATCTTTTTATGAGAAAGACCACCGACTACGTGCAAACCTTCCACGAACCTCCCAGCCTTAGACCACGCTGCTCCAAGATATTAGCAGTGGGTCACCCCCGATCTGGGACTAAACTCCACCCAGAGAAAAGGAATCCTAGGCTAGGCTGAGGATACAGGAAGATGCACAATGCAACATGAATGATTCTCTCCAAGGATCCTACTTAGGCTCACCGCTCACAAACTCTCATTCCCCACATGCCTAGCCAACCCCGAGAATATGCACCTTCACTATTTCACAATCCATCCGTTGCTCCACTTCCCTTCTAGGGCTTCAGTAACAGGTCAGATCAGAAATTATCAAAGCTCTGTAGCTGCTGCTGGACTCCTTGTAGGAGAAATCACTTCCCTAGAAAACTCTCTCACCCGGAGAGAGTTTCTCACAGGCATAGCAACTTGCTTCTTCAACCACGGGCCTAAAAACCTGCCTCTTCAAACCATAGTATGTAAAAATAGCTAAGGAAAGGGACGACTCAATAGTTACAGAGGTTCACAATGGATGAAATGGATCTTTCCGCGTGCCTATTCAGTGCATGCATGAACATACAAGGGATGGAAAGAATTGTGAGAATGAACTCCTCAGGAAAGATGGCTAGACTGGTCATAATGGTGAGAATGCTCCGAGCGATAATGGTGAGTGCGAACCCCCACAACGGTGGAAATTCCCACATAAATTTTCATGCGTCCTGGGTGACACTTGGCTCTCTAGAAGATCGTTCCTCTCCACTTGGAGTTTGTTCCTCCCCCCAAAGGAACTTAGGATAACTAGCTTTATTTCCCAACTTTAGTATTTTCAGGAAATACATTATAATATTCCCTTTAGTTAAGTCCTCAAGCTTAGACCCTTTCTCCTAGTCTCTCAGTCCCATCCCTTTCCCTACCCAGTGGAGCTTAGTCCCACATAACTCTTTCTTCATGGTCGATCTACACACAACAATGTATTTTATTAATAATCCTCATAATTAAATATACAAAATCAGGCCCACTGGCCTTAACATCTAGGCTCTCTGGCCTAATAAAAACACAAGCCTTCCAACTTATAATTACTTGGCTCACTAGCCTATAAACATCATTACATTTCATAGTGGCTCAACCTTGGGGTATTACAATCCCCTCCCCTTATTTTTGCACTATCCTCAATGCAACTCATTTACATAACATCAACAAGATTTCCAAAACATTAAAAAAGATGTGAGTATTCTGCCCACATAGCATCTTCATGCTCCCATGTTGCATCCTCAGGACCATACCATGTCCTTTGGACCTTTACAAGCCCTATGGCTCAATTCTAGAGATGTTTGATTTTCCGGTCGAGAACATGTACTAGATGTACTTGAAAAGTGATTTCTTGCTCCACATGAATCACATTCCAATTAATAACATGATTAGCATCAGGTATATATTTCTTAAGCTATGGAACATGGAATACATTCTGTATATACATAGATGCAGACAATACAATCATATAAGCTACTGGACCAATCCTTTCTAGGATTTCAAACGACCCACAATGTCTGGCTGCCAACTTCGAACAATTTCCCAACTTCAGGGAACTTATGTTGGCCTTCGCCTTCAAGAAAACATGATCACCTAGTTTGAACTCCCTACGGGTTCTGCCTTTGTCATTATAACTTTTCTTCCTGTCTTGGGAAACCTTTAAATTTTGTTTAATCTTTAGCATTTTCTCTTCCATTTCTCTAAAATTTTTTGGCCCAATCACTGCCCTGTCAGCTGGGTTGTCCCAACTTATTGGTGTGTTGCACTTTTTACCATAAAGTGCCTCAAATGGGATTATCTTGAGTGATGCTTGGTACCCATTGTTGTAGGCAAATTTTAGCAAGTGTAGGTAATCTTCCCATTTATACGGTTTTTCCACCACATACATTCTTAGCATATATTCTATCACTTGGTTCACCCTCTCTATTTGTCCATCATATTCAGGGTGATAAGTTGTGTTGAAGTTCAGATTTGTTCCTAACCCTTTGAATAACCCCTTCCAAAATTTTGAGGTAAACTTTGGGTCTCTGTCAGACACAATAGTCTTTGGTATGCCACAGAAGCATGTGACTTCCCTCATATAGATATCAAAAACATTGGTTGTCTTGTGAGTAACCTTCATAGGAATGAAATGGACAAATTTAGTAAGCTTGTCCACCACCACCATGATAGCATCATGCTACTTGCTTGTTTTGAAAAATTTGGTGATGAAATACATTGTCACCACTTCCTACTTCCACTCAGGAATGGGTAACGACTGCAAAAACCTAGCTGGGTGTTTATTCTCTAACTTAACTCTTTGACACTCCAAACATTTAGCAATGTATTCAACAATATCCCTCTTTATTCCTGGCCAATAATATTGGCTCTTGACTACTGAAACTATTTTCTGATATCATGGGTGTCTCACATAAGGGACATTATGCATCTCCTTTAAAATCGTACCCCTCAATTTAGAATAATTGGGTACATAAATTATGTTCCTGTACAAAAGAATTCCATCATTCCCCAATTCATAATCTTCAACTTTCTGTTGCATTTTTCCTTGCTACAATTTCGTTACCAACTCCATGTACTACAAATCAACTTTTGCAGCCTTAGAAATTCTACCTTTAAGATCAATTTGATACATGCTAATGGTTGTAGCATGCAATTCCTACATTCTCCTACTGAGTGCATCAACCACTTTGTTCTCCTTTCCTTTGATGTGCTTAATATCAAAGTCATACTCACAGATGAATTCCAACCATCTGCTCTGCCTAGCATTCAAACTTGGTTGATCAAACAAGTATTTCAGACCATTATGGTCTGTCCTCAACTCAAACCTCTTTCCCATGAGGTAATTCCTCCACTTCTTCAAAGCATGCAATATGGATGCCAACTCCAAATCATGAGTGGCATAGAGCCTTTCATGCTCTTTCTGTTTTTTGTATTCGAAACATATCACAAACCCGTTTTGGCTAAGGACTCCACCAACTCCTTCATTCCGTGCATTTGTGCAAACCACAACGCCTTCATTCGGATCAACAATCCTCATAATTAGAGCACCGTTTAACAAATGCTTCAATCGTTGGAATCTCTTTTCACACTCTGCTATCCATTGAAATTTCACCCCTTTCCTTTGCAATAAGTGATTGGGTGAGAAATTCTCGAAAACCCTGCATTGAATATTTTGTAGTAGCCATATAGACCCATGAAAGATCTGACTTTTGTCACATTCTTAGGTGTTGTCCACCCTTTAATGGACTCAATCTTTCCAGGGTCCACTGCTATCCCTTCTTCGGATATGATATGCCCCAAATAGTGAACTTTATTTTGATAAAATGAGCATTTTCTCAATTTGGAATACAACTGATGCTCTCTTACCACTTGGAACACCATCCTCAAATGATGCTCATGTTCTTCCTCTGACTTGGAATACACAAGGATGTCATCCAAAAAGACAATGACAAACTTGTCTAAGTATTCTTGGAAAACACCATTCATCAAGCACATAAAAACAACTGGTGCATTGGACAACCAAAATGGAACCACTGTGAATTCGTAGTGACCATACCTTATCTTGAAGGTGGTATTGCTTATGTCTTCATCTCGGATCCTTACTTGATTATATCCTAACCTAAGATCAATATTTGAGAATATCTTTGCATCCTTTAATTGATCAAAGAGATCATCGATCCTTGGCAAAGGATACTTGTTCTTTATAGTCACTTTGTTCAACTGTTTGAAATCGATGCACAATATTAATGTTCCATCTTTCTTCTTCACGAACAATACTGGGGCACCCCAAGGTGATACACTTGGGTGTATATACCCCTTCTTCAACAATTCTTCAAGCTACATTTGCAGCTCCTTTAGCTCAGGTGTACTCATTCTGTAGGGAGTCTTTGATACTGGAGCTATTCCATGCATCAAATTTATAGAGAAATCAATATCTCTCTTTGGGGGTAGTCCTGGTATCTCCTTGAAAACATCTTCAAAATATTTCATGACCACATTATCCTCCAGGTTTGGAACCTTATCCTTAGATGCTTCCTCCATATGAGCTGCAAATAATTGGAAGCCCTTCCTATAACACTTCTTCAACTACATTGCTGAGATCTCTCGGATAGTAACTGCCCTAGGAATTCCTTGGACTTCTCTTGGATTCCATTCCTCATCTAGGAAAGTAAATTCCTTGTTACAATAGTCTAAGACAACATGGTGTTGGTCCAACCAATCCATACGAATTAGACAATAATATGAACCCAATGGCAAGATGTTCAAATCTGCCTTAGTATTTAGCCCGTTCATGTCCACTGGACATGATTTAACCAGTTCAACCATTTTTCTCTTGGCTCCTGTAGCCACCTGTACCAACCAAGATTTATCATGCTTGCTTCTTGGAAAAATAAATCTTTCCATAACTTTAGGATCTATGTAATTATGACTAGATCTTGAATCTATCAAAATAGTAAAGGCATGGTTATTGATCATAGCTTCAACTTCAATCATGTGTGATTGAAACTCAACTTGCTTGTTGTCTAGGGCTGCATAGATACTTGGTACACTTCTGCCCATGTCCTCCACTATTTCTGCTTGCTGTACATTGTGGATAACTCACTTTGTCATTTTTGTTAGGAAAATATCTATACTTGTGGTCTCCTTTACAACTCCAACATTGAATGGGTGTCTTCCTTGGCCTTTTCCCACCTACGTCAGCCATTCTATGTTATATAAAAGATAGTTGTCCTTGAGGACTGTTTCTGAAAAATGGGGGCTTGTTCCCCTTGTGCCTATGTTCCTTCTTGAACTTCTTCTAAAGCACAACACTACCAATCTCCCGAAGTGTTGATCCACCGGAGATCCCCTCCCTTTACTCCACGTGTCATCTCCTGATATGACAGTCTAGATTAACTCTGACCCTCAAAGAGTTATGGACTCACAACAAATGCAACTCATATCCTTCGGAGTACCATTCCTCTGGACCATAGAATCTATTACCACGTGTCTTCTATGATCAATGGTTACGATGGAATCCGGCCTTCGGGCCTTCGGAAGTCCTCGACCCCACTATTTAAGACTTTAATCCTACGAACCATGGGATATTATGTCACGTGTCCCCTCTCAATGGATGAAAAGGATTTACTATGCTCTTCAGATCTTCGAGACTCTTCATACTTAACAATTCTAGACCATGCTCCTCCAGAGTGCCAAGCCTATGAATTGTAGGATGTGGTGCCACGTGGAAGAACACTAGAAGAAGACACATGGTCCATTCTGAGGGGTGACATGTGTTAAGCTCCAAATGGAAAATCATCCTTTCAAAAGTAGATAGCACATTGACATGTGGCATGCATCATGTGTGTCCACATCACCCCTAGGTGACGTCACCGCCATGTCACTTCAAAACTTTGGGACTTCGGAGGTCCAAAAGTTATTCCAAAATTTTTCCCTGAACGCCGAACTCCCGAACTGTTTAACCTCCCGGGGCCCATGAAGTACAGTTGTTAACAATCAAAGTGGTGACATGTGTCCCCACCATTGAGTGACACGTGTCGGGTTCTAATCGATCCTAAGGACCTGTCAAAAGTATGGAAACAAGTGACATGTGGCAGACCATGTAGGTCCACATCATCCTACGTGACTTCATCTTGCCATGTCATACCCGACACTTCAGAACTTCGAGTATTTCCTGCCTTCAACATTTTCTCCAAGTTGTCAAACTATTGAATTGTCGAACTGCCGAATTGTCGAACTTTCGAATTGTTGAACTAGTCCATTTCACCCCCGGTGATGTCATCCTGTCATGTCACTTTGATGCTCCAAGACTTCGAGGATCTATTCCTTCTGCAAAACCATAAACCATTTATTCCAGAGTGTCAAAACTCTTAACCTTGATTAATATTTGGACACATATCCTTTGGAATAGACGGTCTAGATTGGTTCCGGACTTCGGGACTTCGACAGTATTCTCTGCTTATAGTTTTAAAACGGTCGGAGGGGTGAAGTCCTAAGGACTTCAGTGATTATCCTCCACACATCTTCTCCGAATCCAATGAATGTGAGGGGTCTATCCCTTCCTAAACTATTCCAATGGTTCAAGTTTAATTTTAATGTTCCCGAACCCACGGTGACCGCGACCTCGTTTCTCTTCTATTTTTCTTAAACTGCTATACCTCCTGAGCTTCAAAACACGACCAAGGTATTCTCTTGGCACTCAGGGACAGTTTTAAGTTCAAATTTTTTCCATTTAGGAAACAATTCATCTTGACCTGCTCCTATAACCACTTGTACAACCCATCCAGACTGAGTGCTGAAACCAAGGGCTATGATACCAAATTGTAGCATCCCCTCACCACCCTTTCTGGGGAAAACACCGCTAACTCAAAACCAAACTGTTCTAAAAATCGGTTGTAACACACCTAACCACCCAAGCTAGTCATGCTACTTGAAACTATCTATCACGCTCTGATATACATATACATATATCTAATGCCATTTTAAACAACGATAGACATTCTGTTCATACACATATTGGTGTGGAAGTGACAATAACACATACATGAAATATATACATGAAATTATGATAACATTCAGACATGTGCCTAAACACAACATTTAAACATAACATGTAAAATTAACATAGAATTGGTACTTATCTTTTTATGAGAAAGACCATTGACTGCATGCAGACCTTCCACAAACCTTCTAGCCTTAGACCACGCTGCTCCAACATATCAACAGTGGGTCACCCCTGAGCTGGGACTAAACTCCACCCAAGGAAAAGGAATCCTAGGCTAGGTTGAGGCTATGGGAAGCTGCACAATGCAACATGAAGGATTCTCTCCAAGGAGCCTACTTACGACCACATTCCTATCCCACCTTGCGAATATGCACCTTCACTATTCCATAGTCCATCAGCTACTCCACTTCCCTTCCAGGGCTTCAACAATAGGTTGGATCATGAATTCTCAGAGCTCTGTAGCTACTGCTGGACTCCTTCCAGGAGAAATCACTTCCCCAACAAACTCTCTCACCTGGAGAGAGCTTCTCATAGGCCTGCCGACCTTCTTCTTCAACCACGGGCCTGGAAACCTACCTCTTCAAACCACAGTATGTAAAAATGGATAAGGCAAGGGACGAATCAACAATTACAGAGGTTCACAATGGAGGAAATGGCTCTTGCTGTGTGCCTATTCAGTGTGTGCATGAAAAGGACAAGGGATGGAAAGAATCGTGAGAATGAACTCCTTAGGAAATATGGACAAACATGTTAGAATGGTGAGAATTATCTGAGTGAGAATGGTGAGCGTGAACCCCCACAATGGTGGAAATTCCCACATAAATATGCATGCCTCCTAGGTGACACTTGGCTCTCCAGGAGCTCGTTCCTCTCCAATTGGAGTTTGTTCTCCCCCCCAAAGGAACTTAGGATAACTGGGTTTATTTCCCAAATTTAGTATTTTCAGGAAATACATTATAATATTCCCTTGGGTTAAGCCCTCAAACTTAGCCCCTTTCTCCTAGCCTCTCAACCCCATCCCTTTCCCTACCGAGTGGAGCTTAGTCCCCCATAAATATTTCTTCGTGATCGGTCTACACACAACGATGCATTTTATTAATAATCTACATAATTACATATACAAAATCAGGCCCACTGGCCTTAGAATCTAGGCTTTCGAGCCTAATAAACACACAAGCCTTCCAACTTATAATTACTTGGCTCACCAGCCTATAAACATCATTACATTTCACAGGGGCTCCACCTTGGGGTATTATATTTATGTTACGAGGAAAATCACTCTATGGCATGGGGTAAACCACTACAGACAGAATGATTGCATAAATCAACTCTAATCCCAAGTATGCTATATAAATGTAAATGCCAATCAAGACAAGATAAAGGGCCTACCTCGTCTAGACGTTTGATTAATACCACCGCTGAGCATGCAAATCAAAGCTCTATACCTGCAACTTGTACTCAACAACCAAGGTACCAAGCCCATGGAATAATAATTCAAATATTTGCAAGACATCAATTGTACGAGAAAAAAATATTTTTATTAAAATATGATCAACATAAGTATACAAGTGACAAAATTTCATGCCAGCACGTCTCAGAATTGAGAAACTAAGTCCCTTCCAGCTGGGCCTCCACCACTTCAATCCTCCACCAAAGGCAAACTCATATAAGAGAGACAATGAGGTATTCCATCAAAGAGTGAAGATCTTGGGGGATGAAAAACGTGTTCAAACTTTAAAGGAAAAAGGGATGTAGACTCAATATGAAGTGAATAATTTCTCCAGAGTAACTTTGCTCTCAAAAGTTGAATTCTTCTCCCTTTCCATGGTTTGGATATGGCCCATTTGTAGCCTTCAAATGGAACTGAAGGGTTGATTCAGAACGTTTCTAGTATATGGAAGGTCAAGGATCATGGATCTCGTGACATGACATGGAAACCCGAGACAATTTTTAATTTTTTATCACCAAACTCGATGTACATGGGATGTAATGGTGAAACCTGCGTATATGCATGTTGTATAACTGTTAGGGCTCATATATGTGGAAAAATGTGATTTTTAGCTCTGGGAAGTGCAAAAGGGGACTTCAAGTCTACATAGGGAAATGGAAAAGGCCTTTTGAGCAAGTTGCATGGGGTGAGGCAAATATTTTTATAACCATTTCTTCAGTCGAGATTTTCCATTCTTTGTGTGAGTCATTGGAAGTAAGGCATACATCCTCCTCTTTCAACTTGTAACTTGTTGGAAACCACTGGTGTGCTGGGTCACTTTTAGTTTGGATATACATGTGGTGAATCCCTGCTTTGAAGTGTGCAATATCCTAATAGTTCTCCACAATCTAGGCGATGATGCACAATGTGTGCTCTATTATGTGCATGATCATGTCAAAGTAGACATAGAAGGTGACATTGTTGTCTTGTTGTCTCCCCTTGTGTGTAGTATTCCATAAGTTAACATATCACACCACTGTATGATCTCGCCATGATGTCTTCAAAAACTAGCACTCGTCAGGCTCCCTCCAAGCGACCAATGCTATAAGTATGAGAAGCTAGGCATAGTAAAATTTCTTTCCTTTCTCCTAGGCTCTAGTGCATTCTACCAAAAAATGATTGACCAAAAACGTGGCCCAATTCATTTGGACTCCTTCTATGCACTTCTTCGTAGTGGCTATGACTGCAACCAACACCTCATCCTTCCGACATTTCCTTAGTAATTTGCAGGCCAATACTTGCGTTTCAAATCGAACTAAATAATCGCTTATGCTGGCAACGTCGAACCCTTGATTTTCTCTAAAGGTGTTAAAATTATCTTTCATGCTTTTAGATAATGCCTTCTCCCCAACCTTTTTTGCGAATAATGTTGTTGGATCCTCCCTTGTTGTCGGCAAGCCCATTATTCACGCAATCAGTTGCATGTCGATCGATACTGGTGGATCTAGCCATAACTCCCTTTCGTGGACGCAACTCAATAACAAATTGATGCATGTGTTTATTTCCATACTTCAGGGAAAGTGTGGGATTTATAACAAATTCAATATCCCTGATTTTTCCATCCTAACCACCCAACTCTGTGACTCGACCAATATTGTACCTATCCATGGTACGTTTTTAGTGTGTAAATACTTGCCCCATGCTAACTTGGGAAAATTCTATGCATCTGTTATGCCGTGGTCCGAAAAATTCAATGTAGCGACCTTTCCCATTAGGTCCCCTTCAATAATGACACTACGTGGTATTTCTGGCATAACCAATAGGTAGTTTGAATCCTTGGGCAATATAATCTATGGTGCGGTGTCCTTTATCGGCATTACGTAATCCCTTGGAAACGTTGGTTGTGAAACCGAAGCTCTAGGTGTTTCCTCGAATGCTGGTGTGACTGGTGGTTGTATTTAGGATGTCTTTCATGCTGCAGCAGTCGATGCCCCAACTTTTGTTGGTGCCATTGCTATAAACTGGTTCCCAACAACAAGTGCTTTGGTTTTAGGGTTTCTATTGACTCTGTAATATGGTTCTCAACTCTCTCTTACTCACATGCAACTCTAAGTGACAATAACCAATTCTTGTTGACCCTCCATGGCTTTTGTGCCCCTTTGCCAGTTGTTCATGTCCCTTCACGCTTGAATTAACTGTATAATCCACTAGTGGTGTGTTGAATGCTTGATTTAATGTTGTTTAATTGCTATATCTTCCATTGGATTTGTGCCTCGTACTACTAATCTATCACGATTCCCGACGAATTTTTCCATTTATTGTTACATGTCATGTTTATGACTTTCCATTAATGCTCTTTAACCGTTGTTTATTTCCTCTTATTGGCTTTAAAATTCATTACATTCCTATTCCATGCATTTATTCTGTATGCACCCAACTGTCTATGCGTTGTTTCTTTTATCTGTGGAACACTCACTTTTTCTGCCCAGGTCCTGTTGGTGTATCTCTCTTACTTCTTACTGTCTTACTTTTGGTTTTCTTTTTCTTTCTTTCCCCCCCTTTTTCTTCTTTTTCCATTTTCTAATTTTCTTTTCTTTTACCTACTATAATACACTACTAAAATACAAATGTTCTTGCGCATGTCATATTAGTGTGCGGTAGGTTGACTGTCCCTATAAATTTTCAGGTGACTTCCATTCACCATTCCTCTCAGGACTTCTCCATTCAATGTTTCCAACTGCACAACACTTTCATCCATCACATCCTTAATAACTGTAACGACCCTGCTTAAATAAATGTAAAGGATTATTAATTATAATTAAATTGATAATCTGATTGTCCTAAGATGTTAGCTAAACAATAATTTTTTCTTATATAATATTAACTAAATTAATTCTCATTAATTATTTGTTCATAATTGTCAATGGTTATTTAATTATTAATCAACTCTTTAATTATGTGAGTAAAGAATTAATAGGGTTGATAATTTAATTTATTAAAACTTACGTATATGAGTGGGATAACAAACATTAAATAAAGGATAAGAATCATTAAATAAATGGGACAAGACATTAAATAAGAGGATAAGGTAATAAATGTAGGGATAAGGGAGTAAATGAAGGGAAGTCGGTGAAGGAGGGATAAGGGGGGAAAGGAGTTGAGGGGAGGGGATTCTACAGGAGTTGGGGATGAATTTTGCAGAGAGCTGGGAATTGGCGGAGTGAAATTTTGAGTGGAATTGACACAGTGCACCGGGGTTTGCTGGGGGTTTTGGGCACGAAGGGCCAGGATATCCATTGATATCCTGGGGCTAGGGAGCTACCTAGTCGGCAGGGAGGACAGTTTTGGGTAGTGTTTTCCAGTAGCGGGAAGGAACCAAGCGGTGGGAAAACACAGATTATTAGCATCAGACTGGGGTATTTATCTAAAATTTATGCATTGTTGTATTATGTTAGAAAGATTTATTATTCATTGTAAAATTTGAGTTAAGGAAGTTACTGTTATAAAATTACCGCGTTATGAAATTACTGTCTTAGTTTATAAAAAAATAAATTGATGTAAAATTAAATCCGACTCTTACAATAACATATGGTATCAGAGCATATGCTCGAATGCTAGGGCCAAAAATGGCCACCATGTTTGTGTAAACTACTCTAAACAAATAGTAAAGTGATTGCAATAAGAGAAAAATTACAATTTATAGGAATAACCACGAAATCGTTTCCCTGGAAATTAAATATTTTCAAACAATTTAGGTTTCAACTATTAATGAGCCATTTTTTCCCCAATCGTCTAAAGTTCCCACCACAAAATTGATTAATCTTAAGAATATCGGCAACACAATTTACACAAAGCGTGTAAGACTAATTTCTTAGAACCAGACATTAAATTTTCTCAATATTTAGAGCAAAAAAAAAATAAGAATGAACCCACCCTTTCAGATAATAGCTTCTTCAAAAAACGAAGAAACTGATAGTGTACAAACCCATTTTTATAAAGTGGGCAGGACCAGAAGGACCGTGAGCGAAATCCATATCGATATCGAAATCCAGTAGAAGGGATGATCTGGTTCCATCAACAGAAGCAAAGGTAGCACCCGCGGAGCCTTGTTGCTGCCATACACAAGATAAGTCTGCCAATAGTAAGATAGTAAGAAAGTTAGTAAGTCAGTTGCCCAGGAGGTAGGTATTCATTGCACTAGCCGGTCCAATAGCCAGTGTATATCCACTAAAAAGCTACAGGTTCTATTTACGGTCGTGAGACAGAGGTCAGAGGCAACTTGTTAGATAGGTAGCCATTTGTCAATTTTAAATTGATCCAGATAAGGAGCCAGCCGCAGAAGCAAGGGTGAGAGTACCAATTATTATTATAGTGTGATACTAGTAAACATGTATTAACAATAAGAAGTTTATAATGCAGGAAAGAAAAATAATGTAAATACAATCCATGTGAAAATCAATGATAACCTCTGCTTGTAATAGTCATAGAAATTTTTTCTGTAGTTACAAAAAAAAATGTGGAAATATAAACTAATGGTTTAATGTTTTAACAATGCTAACAGAGTCGAACTCCGTTCATATAATGAGACTGTTGTTGGAATAAATCAAATAAAGGTAAGTTTATTCTCAATATAAAACTAGAAGGAGAGCCAATCCTGGAACTTATTTAGACTGCGTTTTCATAGAAATCGTTATCCTAGATGTATTGGGCTCTGAAGAGATCGCCCAGCCAGATTAAAAAAAAAAAAACCCTAAATCGTCAAAAGGAAAGCAAATGGAGGTATGCATTTGGCAGACTTTAGAAAACTTTGAAACAAAAATTCCGTATAAAAAGCACGTAAAATAAGCTCAGAATCGGCTGAAAAGAAAACTGAAGAGAAAAAGATGGATACCTGGGCTGAAGTGAGCAGAGAAAACAACACAAGCGCAACACAACAAGAGTATACAGAGCTCCCAATGACTCAACAACAAACCAAAAACCAAAATGCCCTATCGGATGGCCATTGACGGAGGCAAACACCGTTGGGTATTCCAGTCGGATGGTCATTGGCGGGGAAAACATCGGTGGATATTCCAGTCAGCTTATCTGCCGTGTATCTCTTCACATTCCAAGATAACCGAGGTGTGTGACCTTGTGGATTTACAAACTTTGCAACCTAATTTCTAAAGACAACCCCTTGCACAGTCATTTCTTCCGCTAAATTTGGTAGGCGATTGTGGAAGAGAGGGAAGGACCCGCCAAACTTATCGCACAATAGGTGTGTCCTTCCAAGTCTCTGGCTTTGTAAACGTGCATGGAGATTAGCTGTCTTCCATATTAACAAGTGGGCAGCTCTGGGTAGTGAAAGATTGCCTTTTTGATGATAACAACGCCTCACTCAAACTGAGAGTCAGACTGCCATATGACATGCAACCACACAGCCAAGCAAACCATTGACATTATTATATTTATATATATATGATGTGGGTCATTCATGGCCTAAATATTCTTTCATCGTCATGCAAATATAGATGCAGATCCTGTTCTTGTGAATACTGATTCCTATCTATCCTGATTTTCATTCTCAATGCTGGGAAATTATTCTTCTTCATCATCAACTGCCTCAGCAGAGACCTGCGACTCCCTCTGTAGCAACAATCTCATGCATTTCTGTAGAGTGCAGTTCGCTGACCAACCCTTTCCGTCTTCACTTCAGCGCCTGCAACTCGAATGGTATGAACAGAATGCTTGGCTCCTCTCTTAGTCTTCATGTAGGTTGCAACAAGACCAACGTTGGATTTGATGAAATACCTTTCTTGAAACCCTTTTTCATGTTATCATTCTTATCAGTCTGGCAAATTCAGATAAATCTGACGATCTGTATGAAGAGATGTTAAATTGAATTGCGTTAATTCTAGCCCAGGAATCGTTGACACCCAACCTAACTCAGAGAGCGTGGCCATTATTTTCAAAAATTCACCACAATAAACGAATATCGGTAGTTGGTCTCAATGCTGAACCATTGCTGAGCGAAGGGCACGTGGGCCGCATGCAAGCCCCACGTTGCCGACTTTGGAGTCTTGGGGCAAGTGGGCGGCATGCGATCCCCACGTTGCCAATACACGTTTTTCTTTATTATTTATTTTATTTTATTTTTTTGTTTTATTTAATTTAAAAATTGGTTTAATTATAAATTCAATCATAAATATTATATTTTAATTATTTATAAAATTTTCTATATATATATATATATATATATATATATATATATATATATTTTAATTGGTGTTAAGTTTAATATATATATAAAATTTTAATCGTGATATAAAAAAAATAAAATAATAATAATAAATAAAAAATAAATAAATAAATCAAAGATTAAATTAAAGTATAATAATGAAGTTAATAAAGTTAACAAAGTTTAATTAATAAGTTAATTAAAATATTAGTTAAGTTTGAATAATATAAAATTTTTAATGAGTCCACGGGAGTCGAACCCTGGACCTCCTCCCACCGTGAAAGTTTTAACAAAGTCCGCCTTGCCAACGCGTCGCATGGTGTTGCTTTTACAAATAATTTCACTTATGAATACTTTAAGTGTCATACCCAATACCACCTACCAAGCAAAGCGTCTTAAGAAGAACACTAACGCAAAAAAAATAAAATACATAGCATTGGTGAATGCCAAAATGTGGTTGGGATTCGTGGATAAGTATTTAGATGCCACCGTTTAATCCTATTTAATCATTAAATATGGTAATTATATAACCTTACAACATTTTTATTTATGTGATTAAGTAAAGGTTAAAAAGTAAACATGCTAATGGATACCCTGATAAATGCGAGAAAGTTATGAACAATAAATCTAACCCATTGATTTTGGAGGACGACTAAGAATATGCCAGCATCTTCGATGCGTAGCCATTAGATCAGGGTTTAAGGTTAAGTAAGATTTAAAAGATCATTAATTGTGCCATTGTCAATAGGTACGCATATCGGCGTAAATTAATAAACATAAGGTCGGGAGTCATTTTTAATCAAGTTGTAAGCATAAATTAAAAGGGCTCAGACTAGGACAAGCGGGAAGGAGGCGACATATGCACTAGGAGAGTAAGCCTAGGAAGTGGCGAGTAAGGTGCAAAGCTAGCGTAACTACAGGGCAAAGGAACCAATATTTATTTTCGTAGGGGCGAAGAAATGAAGCTTAGATGCTTAAACCTAACCCTAACCTAGCCAATCCCCTAATGGAGTAACGTCTGTTTACAGACAAGTAAAGAAAATTTACGCCTAACCCTATTTCTAGTTTGAGTAGCACCAATTTGAAACATCCTGGAACTCACCTTGACAACTTGGGTTGATGCAATTCAAAGCATAGAGGATGGTCAGGACTCGAGGGAATCGAGGCAGAGGAGCGTCGTTGCAAGCACCGCCAACACCGCCAGCGCCACCACCACCATCGCCCGAACTAGCCCTCATATTGCGCTCGTTGGAAGCCATCAACGAGACTTTAAAGGGGCGACAACCGGCAGGGACTGAAGTGGAACCTCTATCATCTAGAACGGGTAATCCAGAAGCGTCGAGGGATTCAGGGGGAGGACCTCCACCTGAAGACATTACGCGAGAGTTGCAGAAGATCAAACTTCTGGAGTTTTCCGGAGGTCGCGCCAGTGAATGCGCGGAAGCATGGTTGGAAGGCATGACAAGGTGTTTTGCCTTAAGGGACTATGCGTCCAACTCAAAGGCGAAGATCGCCATTTTTCAGTTAAGAGACAACGCTTTGAACTGCTGGGGCAACCTGGAAAGACAACTGCACCTTACCCCAGAGACAGTATCTTGGGAACTTTTCGAGGAGAGGTTCAGGAGGAAATATCTACTAGCGTACTATGCAGAACAACAGGTTGGGGCATTTCATGCCTTAGTACAGGGAAACAAAACTGTAGAAGAATATGAGATCAGTTTTATGGAACTGGTCAAATATGTGTCGTATATGGATAACGACCAACGAAAGGAAGAGCGCTTCGTCTATGGATTGAACCCTAGGATAAGTGCTATGGTACGGATGTGGAAACTGTCTTCAGTAGCAGAAGCGGTGGAAAATGCGCGTTACGTGGAAGAACATATGAAATTGACCAGGGGTACAAGACCGACATTTTTGCATCACCCTGGATTCGTAGGAAAGGCCCCGAGGACATTTCCTAGGGGAGGGGGCTCAAGGCCACCGCCATATGGTAACAAATTCGCGCCAAGGACAGTAGCTGCAGGGATTTCAATGGCAGCGAGTGAAACATCTCGTTCATCGCCAACGGTGCAGACAGGACCACGACCATCTTAGGGAATAATGAGCAGGGGCAGGGGTTCCAGGGGAAGGAACTCATTTCAAAGACAGACACATAACAATGCACAGGTTCAATCTGGTGTTACCTGCTGGGGGTGCGGGGGACCCCATTACCAGCGTGACTGCCCGGAGTTACAACCTGGGTTCGTGCATAGAGAAGGAAAGGCGCCGATGGGGAGAGCAGGTAGCAGCCACCATATTTACGCCACAGTTAATAACCGCCAGGCCGAACATCAATCCACGGTGGTGGAGTCGCCAGGTACGCTAAATCATATCAATGTTAAGATTTTGTTTGATTCTGTTGCGACAGATAGTTTCATTTCACCATCTACATTAGAAAAGAGTGGGTTGGCAGCCTACGAGCACGACGACTTTAAACAAGTCGAGATGGCTTCGGGGGAAAAAAAAGAAGTAGGACCTAGTGTCGATAATTGTATAGTAGACCTGGGAGTGTGTACTACCAGGTTGAAGGTATACGTCACTGCTCTTGGGGCATATGACCTAATCATTGGAATGGATTGGTTAGCAGCCCATCGAGCTTTGGTAGATTGTTTCTCAAAGAGGGTGATTTGTGTCGATGATGAAGGAAGACCAGTAGAAATCCAAGGTGTACAGAGAAAAGTGTCGTTACGCTTTATATCCACTATGAAGGTTAAGCGATGCTTGAGGCAAGGGTGTCGACTTTATGTAGTGGAAGCA
>ML797623.1:135566-159957 GCA_009831015.1 Picea engelmannii | reverse complement strand
TTCTAGTTCTGACACACACACTTGCTCATGCATGAAGAAAATCAACTACTTATGATGACCTTGTTGTTGTCTCTATCTACTGTAGCATCACTTCTCCATACAATCATGTACTAATCCTCCAATCGATCTCTCAAGCTTGCCCACTTCTTGTTTTTCTTATTCTTGTTCTTCTTCTTAACCCTTTCCATGAGTATCCTCATCAATTTATAAGAGAGAATAGGTTAGTTGCTAGGATAAGAATGATCCCAATAAATCTGGAATGCCAGCTTCTTAACAACCATTCGAATACCAACTCATCCTTCTAGAAGATTCCCTTCTAGAAGGCTCGAGAATATTAGCTTTTTCCTTTGTAAAAAGATGTTCGCACCCTGGCAATGATTACAGTGTGAGAAGTTCGCACCCTAGTTGAATGCAGCATGCGGGAATGTATCATTCTCGCAGGAGAGTATATATGCAGCCTGCGAACTATCTTCAAAATATGATTTCTGGAAATAGATAAGAGCAACCCTCTTCAGGAAGGAGTTCTTTAATGAGGAGTTTGATTTGCTATCATCATGACATCACCATGACATCATCACAATGACCAAAATTGTGGATAACACACCCGCTATCCCCTTCATTTATGAGAATGTAGTTGGGAATAGATCCTGATACTTGCACAGTAAGTTTGCAATCTTCTCCACAATTTCATCATTCCAATAATCACCCATTTGTGCAAACTTTGGATGTTCTTTTGTCCCAATATTTACCTTTCATGTCTTTATTAGCTATACATACGCATCAGATTCAAGCTCTAGCCCTTTGATTGCATGTTCCCCCTCAGTTTCAGGTACTTGTATATTCCTTGGGTCTTCCTCATCGTGTTCTTCTTTAGAAACATTATAAAATTCCAATAATTCATGGACATTCATAAAAGCTCTGTGTACACTACACATAGGTGCCACCTCCATTGTCCCTTCTTCTAAAAAAATCTTGTTTCTAATGACTTGTAATGTTGCATCTAATAATGGAAATTTATGTTTAAAATTAAATGTCACCTTAAACTTTCGAGTTAGCTCATCCTAGTTTATTGTTTCTCTATGCATTTCTAGTTCCACATACCAGTTCTTAGGAATTGTATCTTGTGTATGTATAAACTTGTGCATCCATTCCTTATTCTATATTGATCTCCATATGTTTCTGCACTGCTCAACATGACCTATTGGATTACTTACCCCTGTATACTTCTGTACAATATACTCAACCTCGGTACCAGATCTTACTTGCATTAGTATTCTACACTGTGACCCATCTTCCATTCCCTCTTTGTGTGGAACCCACCGTATGGATGGAGTGACCTTCAAGAAAACATCTAATGCCAACGTCCTTTGCTGTTTAGGTACCTGCAACTCAAACTCCTTTACAAATGACCTTATCCGTCGATCCATCATAATTTGGTGGATTACATAACTCCATCCCAATCCAGCGCAATGATCGAGTTATGCATGCACATCGTCTAGTTGATACTTCATACATCCTCTACTACCAATGTTCAAGAACTTCCTCTCAATATTGCGCACATAAGCTAATGCTTCTCCAACTGAGTGCACCATATGTAGTAGGATTAACATAATCATCGATTCGTGTAGTCATATTATACAATTTATCAATTTCGTTCCCTCTCACTAGCTCTATGTATCTCTTTCCTTTTGTCGGATCCAATGGAGCGGTAACTTCCAAGTCTCCTACCTCAAATATCATTTCCCTCCTCTTTAGGTTAATAATGTTTTGATTTTCAAAGTCCCATTATAACCTCATTAATTTTGGATATGGTTGATTATCATCCACAATTTCGATGACTTCAAAATCTTATACATTGCGCACCCCATCGATATTCACAAGTATCCCTGTCAATAAGCCAATTGCTACTATCTTATGTTGGTTTTCCAACCTTAACTGAACAAGAGACCAGATTAACTTGGGTTTCCCCATAATTTCCCATGTCTTCTTTGGTAACACATTTACATCAGAAACTAAGTCTAAAATAACATTATCCACATCATAATCCCCAATTTGCGCACTTAATCTAAACTATTTGTTGGTCCTCTTTTTGTGCAGTACCTAATTCACTACCCTCTGTGCGGTCAAAATTTCCCTTTCGTGTGTGCAATAATATATCATTTCACATAATGCATTCAAGGCAGTTTCTTATTTCATCAGTTCTGCAAAACTTCTCAGAAACTCTCTTAGAGTACTTACCTTCTCCAATGGATTTTTTGGTATAGTACGATAATAGACAGGATGCACATATGATGTTGGTGCTACCCAATATGGTCCTAGTATCTCTTTTATTTCCCTCTGATACACCTACTTTTATTGTTGAGGGTCAAATTTTGACATAGGTCCTGTTTATTTCCTCACCCATTGTTCAATTTTCCTCCATCCATTCATCGCATCAACCCCTGTTCTATTTCCTCCGTGCATAAAAATTACTATTCTAGGTCTTTCTTTGTGTTCCTCAACTGATATCTTCATTACATTTTGTTTTGGGTTCTAGTTCTAATTCCCTCTTACCTGCCACTTCAGAAGTAGCTGAGGACAATCTTCTATTGCATGATCCAGTGCTCTACAATATGTGCAGGTTGTGCAAGGGTTTGGGTAGTCATGAGCTAAATGTACTAGTTGATTACAATTGTAACATATTAATAGTTCTCTACTTCCTCTGCCAAAATTTCCTTTACCTCGACCTATACCAAATCCTCCTTAGTTTCCTGGATTGAAGCCTCTCTTATTGTTATACTATGGACCACCTCCTTCTGTCACAACATTCTCCTCCCAAATCCTATACATATCTAAAGTGCACTCTCTCATCAGATCAAATGCGTGACAATCCGTCGCTTCATTCCAGACTGAATTGAAAAAGTTACAAAATAATTTCCTGGGCATACTATGGTATTTATGCAGTAATGGACACTCAGTCAGATGATGTCCCCATTTCTTACATATTTCACAGTACCCTCTTCCTGATAATGGATTCAGTGCTCCAGTTTCCAAGTACTGCGAAAATGTAGGGCTTTCATCCTTATGGCGACATTCGTCCTTATGGAAACATTCATCCTTATGGAAACATTCAGTCCAACACTTGGTACACCAAACCTGTTTCTGCTTCTCCTTCCCTTTTGTCAGTTCTACTAATGGAATGGTCAAAGAATCTAATTGTGTTTGTACTTGCGCCATCCCTCCATCGTCTCCTATAGGGGATGCTTCCATCTTCATTGTAATATCCAAATCTTTAGGTTGTGAAATAACCTTCTGTTGAATCAACGACTGACAAATACGTGGTAGTAGTCCCACAATAAACTGATCTTGGTTTTTTTGAACTAGATTTTGAAATGTCAATCTACCCATCAAATCCTTAAATATTTTATCATAGTCCCAAACAGATTCATTCTACACTTTCTTGATTTCCTTCAATTCTGTGATGTACTACAACTCAAACTTTGGCTTCTTGAATTCTTTGAACAATGCTTGTCTAATTTTTGCTAACATCCTTTCTTATCCTGTAGGTGTGGTACTATGAAATTTCATATACCAGACTAATGCACAGCCTCTAAAAGTTGTTTCCAACTGCACAATCTTTACAGCTTCATCCTGGACATTCCTCACATCCCAAATGGTATCACATACAAATAAATGTCGTTCTGGGTCCTTCGACCTAACTCATTAGAATTCAGGTAGTCTCAGTGTGTTGTCTAACCTTTCCATATTGTTTTGTGTAGTGCCTCCCCTCGACGATGTTGGTTGAATCTGAATCGGCACACTACTTCCACTGCTATGGCTACTGCTACTCCGTATTTCTCCACTAACTATACGTGTTTTTGAAAAATCCTCAAATGTTACCTTTGATCTAGATGACGCACATGGGGTCATTAAATTGAAACCGGATCTAGTCTGAGTAGGAATTACTGACTCTTCTATTATGGGATTGAATTGAGAATCCTCTTCCTCTTCTTCTATGTGCATTATCTGGACTATTGCACATGGTTCTTCCTTCTGAAACTAATTGCATGACTCTCTTTTCTTAGCCCCAGTATTTAACCTCTTATACCTTCTTTCACTTCACAATATTCCAAACTCTTCTTCCTCTTCTGATACAACTTCTTCATTTCTTTTCATCCTCACTCCCTCCCTTCCTTCTTCATTTATTTCTGCATTATTTCCTACCTTCAAACTATCCTCTAGTCATTCCCCAGTTCCCCTATGTTCATGCTGTTATCACTCCAAGAAACTCTTTGGGGTTATAGGCCAAAGATGCTTGGTAACTCAAGAATATGGTAAATTTGGTATGCTTGGATCAATGGGATAACTCAATGGCTAATGAGAATAACAACTTATCATGCATTCGAATAAGACAGTGCTTTTAGAAAATAATAATCAGACAACAAAGTTGAGTAGGGGATGAAGAATACTAGTCTAGATAACCAAATACAACAATGTGCAGGGTCATACAGGACAACAAGAAGTCTTTAATTCAAGTTCATGAGCTTAATAAGAAGATGGCAGTTCTTAGAAGCTGAGCTAAACTGAAATAAAGTGCAGAATAATGAAATGTATGAAAGAATCTGACAGTGAAAACAAAAGAGGACTGTGATTATATTATCAATATAAGAAGTCTAATACAATAGCCAAAATGTATCCAGGATTGAATCCCTGAGTTCATCTTATGTTTTCAGCATTATAGCTTTTACATCATAGTATATAGATCCTAAATTAATGGATCAGATTTACTAAATACAGAAAGTCAAAACAATATTTACAAAAAATAGGGAAAGATCTTCAAGATGAGGTCAATTCCGCATATGATGGTCTTCAGAGGTAGTAGAGTCCTTGTGCAGTGAAGACTAGCCTCCTAAGGCTGATTGATGATTCTTCCAAGAGATAGAATTCAAATTTGCTGAGTTGTGCAAAAACCCTAATTTTTTGCCACCAAAATAGGTACCAAAACCAACTTGGATACCTTTTCTAATCCTTATACACCAAAAATGGATCTTGAATCTAACTCTATAATTCAACATCTATCCATTAAAAGAGTTTTCAAGAGATTCATATTAGAAAAACTTCGATCTGGGAAAAATTATACCTTCGCTGGCCAGTCTCAGGTTTCACCAGCTATTTTGCCTTATGATTTGCTAGTTAGCTGGTGAAAGCTCTGCTTTTCATCAGTCATCTGGTTATAATTTTGCCTTTTGCACTGGTGAAAGCTCTGTAAATTTGGATGTGTATTAGTCTTCGAAAGTTCTGTAGCTGTCTGGTTCCCTGCATCTGTATCTTTTTCAAATCTTTGCCTCTCTGCTAGGAGTACACTCTCTGTCTTCAGATCTGTCTGTAATCTGAATGCAAATTTTCCAAGCCTCCTAAAATTCACTGAAAAAGAGAAGGCACTGGTCATCTTCCTCTTTTCAAACCCATAACCTCCAAGCTTAGTTCAAAAAATTCCTTCTCCTTTTCATAAAATTCTTTGCGAGCTTTATTTGCCACATCTCTCCACTTTTGTTTTTTAGTATCACGGTTTCCAAGACTTAATTCAATGTTTCAAACTCTAGTAGCAAAGCTCAGAGAAGAGATTGTCTCTTGAACATCTGCATAACTGAGAGTAATGTGAACAATTATCAATGTTTTTGAATCGAATCCCAAAGAATCAGAGAGTATTTGCGTTAGCCTTGAGTTTGTGTAGGGTATATACTCCTTTTTAGATGTCAAAGTTGATAAACATCGCCAACTGCTGAAAATGATTTGTTAACATGCAACGGCTCTATGATCCGTTCACCACTTTCTTCCTCCATAGTTAGACGATCACTTCAAGCCATATCAACTAATGAAAGCTTGCTATATAGATCTTCCTCAGCAAGAGTATTTGAGTAGTTTATATGGATTGTAATCATCAGATGAGAATGATTGAATCTGTCAGCACTATTGTGTTCCATGACATGTTTTTGAAATCCCATTTTTAGTATTCTTGCAAAGTCTGTCGGGTTTTTAACCTTTTCTTGTACAGTTTTGCTTGTGTTGACATATGCGCTTGATGAGTGGCTTATACATCAACCGTTGAATGCATTTAAGAAATGGGACTGTGTGTGGGTAACCTTACAGGCCGCCTTCGAGTTTTGAAACTTTCTAGCATTTGTAATTTCGTAGGTTCCATTGTGTTTTGACTGTTTCCTTGTGATCTCTTATATACTTCTGCAAGTTCTGCAACCTGTAATCAAACAAAAAAAACGTGACAATGGTAAATAAAATTTGAGGCTTGGTGCATATCCCCATTACTTGTGGTTCTTCATATGCAACTCAATATTCAACAAGTATAGCGATGAGATATTCTCAAAATTCCCTTACACCTAACTAGATTTGGCAGCCGGCCTCATCGTGGCTTGATTCTTAGGCTTTATTACCAATTTGACACTTGTAATCTTCAACTTCTCAAATCAGCGTTTGAGCCATATGATCCCCTTTAGCTTGGTGCTTGCACTTGGTTGGTGTGTCGATACAAAACAAAAAGTGTTGAGTGCTTATGGTGGACAGGTCAACTTGTAACTTGACTTATGATTGATTCGTGGCATGATTAAAGGATGACTCAATAGTTGGCATGTCGAATGATTTGGTGTTGACTGAGTATGAAAATGAGATGTCAGTTTAACATGGGAATATGGCCTATATCTTTAACTAATGGCTTGCCTCTTGGGACCTCCAAAGATTTAGCAATAAAACCATAAGACACAAAAGAAAATTGGCTTGTAGCTTTGTATGGGTTTGTGTTATTCAATGTGGACTTGGCTTGCGTTGGTGGAATGGGCCTTCAATATTTTGTTTAAAGCTAAAAATCATAACAACCATAACCCCTAGAGACTTTAAACATATGTACAATAAATTGATTTTAGAAACCTTAGGATACTCGAACATTCATATTTCTTTTCCTATAATATGAGATATAAAATATAAAAAACAATGATATATTTTTTATATTTGTAATCTCCATACCATAGACGAGGGAAAAATGAATAACATTTTATTTGTATTCTTGTATTGCAGGTCCAGAGGCAGAAAACCAAAGGATTTCTGGGCAAAGTAATCAAGCAGGAGCCGATTGAAAAATATGGAGGTTAAGATACTGGCCAAGAGTATGAAGAAAACGATAAATCAAGTGAAGAGTGATAGAAATACTCATCAAAATACCGGTGCATTTTTTATCACTCACAATTAGCTCCAACTGGGATGGAGACCTCCCTGTGAGGTTTTCAAGAACCTAGTAGTTCTAGTAGCCTTTAGCATTGGGCATGGAGTCATCTGGCTTGTGCAACTGTTCCTCTGTAAACCTGCAGCTTGCATGTAGCAAACCTGTAGCCTGCCTGTAGCCTGCCCTACTTATTTATGAGCTCAACAACTAAAAGGATCTATCTGCTCATATGGAGAGCTTATTCTTCTGCCTACTCCTACACTAACCAATTGTACTGCCTCTTATCAAGTGAAGTCATGCTTCCAATGAAGCCATGTGAGAAACTGATTTACTGACATCATGCTAGATCTTGGCTCGAAAAATAATGGACGCCATATCATGCAGAAAAGAGGTTTGAACATATGATAAAGACAATCTTCTTCTGAAAAAAATACTTTAATGCATTTGCTGCTCATAGATTCAAAATATTTATCAACAGGGTCATAAAGAAATACCTCTTTGAGCTACCGATCTAACTGACTGTATTGCAGCTGTTGATTTCTTCCGCTGGTCTCAATGCTGAATGTAAACTGTTCTTCTTCTGTCGAAAATGAATGCAAACTCAACTGCTAATCTGAACCTCTCTGCTCTTATTTACCATCACTGGTCTCAATGTTGAAAACAAACTGCTCATCTTTTGTCAGAGAGTCATATAAGAAGGAATGCTGATCTGGACTTTTCAGCTCCTCACCTTCTTCTTCATATCCGCTGCAAACTTCTAGTCCCTGCAAATCTTGAAACTGTAGGCTGCCCTCATCATCCTCTTCTTCATGTGTGTTGTAATTCCCCTGTGTCTGCAAATCAAAAAACTGAAAACTGTCCCTATTATCTATTGCAGATCTGAAACTATCTTCTACTGATATGTCAATCTGCTCAACATCTTCAAAGTTTTTAGAAGGAATAATCTGATCATCATCTTTAAAGGTTTCGAAAGAAACAATCTGATCATCATGACAGTCATCTTTAACAGATGAATTTGATACAATGTTAAAGGCATCCTCATGGCTATCATAATGTGGATCAACAATTTCTTGATCATGATGAGAGATATCTTCTTCGTAGGTGATTTCAATTTTCTGTTCATGAGGCGTTATAAATAGAAGAGAAGACCTAAAATTTTCTGCCATATTAAACTCATCATATTCAATGTCTTCTGCAAACATGGAATGGCTGATTACAACATGATTTCGTTCTTTTATGGGCAAAGAAAAAGGCTCGTCGAAATCATATTCATAAATTTCATATATGGGCTGGCTGCTGTCAAAATCAACATCCTTTGAAGTAAGGGTCTGCTCTACTGCATCTGCATACTTATCAATAATAGGTGAGAAAAAACCTCCTGAATCATGTGAAGAAAGACAGACAATCTTCAGATCCTTCTCCCCAATCACAGGTGAAAACATATCGTAGGCAACCTCTTGAAAAGGTTCAGGAAAAACTTCTTCTCTAACTGTTTCTTCATGTAAATCAAAGGCAGTAGGTGTAATAGAGATAAGGTCTGATGCATTTATAGCTACGCAATTCTTATTTGTATCATGAAGGTCTTCCTTAACAACATAATTTTCATCTTGACAAATAGAAGAAAATACTACTTCCTACTGAACATGCTTATCAAATTCATCACAACAATCTTCAAAGAGACCTTCAGCTGGAAATTCATCTTTACAAAACAAATGGAAAGCATAATGAAAACTTGCCAATGAATGAATTCTTGAAGCTAGAAGAGACTTGCACCAATCAAGGGCTATCCCCTCTAATGAATACTTGAAAAGTTTAATCTTAACATCTTCATGTATGATCTGAAGCTGATGAATAAACTCATGAAAATCCAACAAATGTTCAGCTGGTACTTCCCATTTTTCTCCTCGAAATCTGGGAAGGCTGTGTTCCCATTTATCTCTACTAGGTATTGGATGAGGTTAACCAGAAATAATTGAGAAATTGCAGAACACATACCTCTTTTTTAAGATCTGGTTCATTTATATACCAATGGAGTCGCCAACAGATCCATCCTTCATGGAGTCGCCACTGAGTTCGTCCTTCATGGAGTCGCCAGATAGATGATTACAACCAATGTAATGTCTAATCCTTGTCTATCATAAAGGAGTAGATCTAATGTCGTCTCCCAGGGAAGCTGAGCTTCAATCTCCTCTCCCCGACAACAACGCCAATTTGTTATCACTCTAAGAAACTCTTTGGGGTTGTAGGCCAAAGATGATTGGTAACTCAAGAATATGGTAAATTTGGTATGCTTGGATCAATGGGATAACTCAATGGCTAATGAGAAGAACAACTTATCATGCATTCGAATAAGACAATGCTTTTAGAAAACAATAATCAAACAAAAAAGTTGAGTAGGGGATGAAGAATACTAGTATATATAACCGAATACAACAATGTGCAGGGTTATACAGGACAACAAGAAGTCTTTAATTCAAGTTCATGAGCTTAATAAGAAGATGACAGTTCTTAGAAGCTGAGCTAAACTGAAATAAAGTGCAGAATAATGAAATGTATGAAATAATCTGACATTGAAAACAAAAGAGGACTGTGATTCTATTATCAATATAATAAGTCTAATACAATAGCCAAAATGTATCCAAGATTGAATCCCTGAGTTCATCTTCTGTTTTCATCTTTATAGCTTTTACATCACAATATCTAGATCTTGAATTAATGGATCAGATTTACTAAATACAGAAAGTCAAAACAATATTTACAAAAAATAGGGAAAGATCTTCAAGATGAGGTCAATTCCACATATGATGGTCTTCAAAGGTAGTAGAGTCCTTATGCAGTGCAGACTAGCCTCCCAAGGCTGATTGATGACTCTTCCAAGAGATAGAATTCGAATTTGCTGAGTTGTGCAAAAACCCTAATTTGTTGCCACCAAAATAGGTACCAAAACCAACTTGGATACCTTTTCTAATACTTATACACCAAAAATGGATCTTGAATATGACTCTATAATTCAACATCTATCCATTAAAAGAGTTTTCAAGAGATTCAGATTAGTAAAACTTCGATCTGGGCAAAATTACACCTTCGCTGGCCAGTCTCAGGTTTCACTAGCTATTTCGCCATACGATCTGCTAGTTAGCTGGTGAAAGCTATGCTTTTCATTAGCTAGATGGTTATAATTTTGCCTTTTGCGCTGGTGAAAGCTCTGTAAATTTGGATGTGTATTAGTCTTCGAAATTTCTGTAGCTATCTGGTTCCCTACATTTGTATATATTTCAAATCTTTGCCTCTCTACTAGCAGTACACTCTCTGTCTTCAGATCTGTCTGTAATCTGAATGCAACTTTTACAAGCCTTCTGAAATTCATCGAAAAAGAGAAGGCACTGGTCATCTTCCTCTTTTCAAACCCATAACCTCCAAGCTTAGTTCAAAAAATTCCTTCTCCTTTTCATAAAATTCTTTGCGAGCTTTATTTGCCACATCTCTCCACTTTTGTTTTTTAGTATCACRGTTTCCAAGACTTAATTCAATGTTTCAAACTCTAGTAGCAAAGCTCAGAGAAGAGATTGTCTCTTGAACATCTGCATAACTGAGAGTAATTTGAACAATTATCAATGTTTTTGAATCRAATCCCAAAGAATCAGAGAGTATTTGCGTTAGCCTTGAGTTTGTGTAGGGTATATACTCCTTTTTAGCTGTCAAAGCTGATAAACATTGCCAAYTGTTGAAAATGATTTGTTAACATGCAACAACTCTGTCAGCCGTTCACCACTTGCTTCCTACGTAGTTAGACGATCACTTCCAACCATATCAACTAATGAAAGCTTGCTATATAGATCTTCCTCAGCAAGAGTATTTGAGTAGTTTATATGGATTGTAATCATCAGATGAGAATGATTGCATCTTTCAGCACTATTGTGTTCCATGACATGTTTTTGAAATCCCATTTTTAGTACTCTTGCAAAGTTTGTGGGGTTTTTAACCTTTTCTTGGACAAGTTCTCCAGAAGATCCAGCCGAGCCCACTTGTACAATTGTTCTTATGTTGACATATGCACTTGATGAGTGGCTTATACATCGACTGTTGAATGCATTTAAGAAATGGGACTCTGCGTGGGTAACCTTACAGGCCACCTTCGTGTTTTGAAACCTTCTGGCATCTATAATTTCATAGGTTCCATTGTGTTTTGACTGTTTCCCTATGATCTCTTATATACTCTTGCAAGTTCTGCGACCTGTAATCAAACAAAAAAAACTTGACAGCGGTAAATAAAATTTGAGGCTCGACACATATCCCCTTTACTTGTGGTTCTTCATATGCAACTCAATATTCGGCAAGTATACCAATGAGATATTCTCAAAATTCCCTTACACCTAACTGGATCTGGCAGCTGGCCTCATCGTGGCTTGATTCTTAGGCTTTATTACCAATTTGACACTTGTAATCTCCAAATTCTCAACTCAACGTTTGAACCCTATGATCCCCTTTAGCTTGGCGCTTGCACTTGGCTGGTGTGTCGATACAAAATAAAAAGAGCTGAGCGCTTATGGTGGACAGGTCAACTTGTAACTTGACTTATGACTGATTCATGTCATGATTAAAGGCTGACCCAATAGTTGGCATGTCGAATGATTTGGTGTTGACTTAGTATGAAAATGAGATGTCAGTTTAACATGGGAATAGGGCCTATAACTTTAACTAATGGCTTGCCTCTTTTGACCTCCAAAGATTTAGCAATAAATCCATAAGACCCAAAAGAAAATTGGCTTGTAGCTTTGTATGGGTTTGTGTTATGCAATGTGGACTTGGCTTGCGTTGGTGGAATGGGCCTTCAATATTTTGTTTAAAGCTAAAAACCATAACAGCCATAACCCCTAGAGACTTTAAACATATGTACAATAACTTGAGTTTAGAAACCTTAGGATACTTGAACATTCATATTTCTTTTCCTATAATATGAGATATAAAATATAAAAAACAATGATATATTTTTTATATTTGTAATCTCCATAGCATAGACGAGGGAAAAATGAATAAAATTTTATTTGTATTCTTGTATTGCAGGTCTAGAGGCAGAAAACCAAAGGATTTCTGGGCAAAGTAATCAAGCAGGAGTCGATTGAAAAATATGGAGGTTAAGATATTGGCCAAGAGTATGAAGAAAACGATAAATCAAGTGAAGAGTGATAGAAATAATCATCAAAATACCGGTGCGTTTTTTATCGCTAACACGTGCAACCCCTTAGAAATCAGACTCCATTGTCATCACACACTTGTCGCACAACAATATTTTTATCTAGGTACCCAATGCTTTCATAAAACTTCCATGTGTACCCTTGAATAAATCCCTCTCTGCGACACTGTAGGACGAGTTAAAATCCACTGCAAATTTTGTAATATAACCCTTAATATGTTGTTCAACTAGAAATCAATCGCATGGGAAGTATTTTTACTTACATAGTTCAATTTCCTTACCAAATCAAGAGTCTAGTTCCTCGACGCTGTAGTACGGTACCTTCTAGCATTCTCCACTAATATTTCTAACCACTCACTTAAGATAATAAGAAATTCACCAAAAAAAATATCATGTAGCTCTATGTACACATACCTTTTCATCCATTTCTCTTCGCTCATCCGAGGGTTTCTATTCTCTTTCCGAGAAAATTATCGTTCCTTCCTTTCTATCCATTCGATGATCTCTTTCTTAGTTAGCCTCTAAAACATTCCCTCAATTACAGATTCTGGGTCCTGACAATAGAACCATTTGTTGGGTCATGGTTGTAAGACCCTAGGTTCACTTTTCTCTAACCAACAAACCCTATAGACACTATCCCTTTTGGCATTACCTGCATGGAAGTGAAGTCTCACCCAAGGCATCTATTAGGGTTGTAGGAACCAATTTTCTGCAGGGATGAGGGGATAGGAGGCCATTAGGATGTTCATTCGTACTTGTCTACCTCGTGTGTCATATTCCTTGTTCATTTTCCCATGATTAATTAGTAAAATTTAATTATGAAACATCATTATGACACCGATTGCAAAATAAACTATTCACTGTAACATTCATCTTTACTGTGCATCGATCATCTACGACACAGATCTAGATCTAGTTATGCATAAATAGAACATTCATGAACAATCGCATAAAAAGACATTCAGACACAAAGATTAACATGGTTCACCCAAACTTTGGGATACATCCACAATGAATGGGTTCTTTATTATTATTTCTGAAATTCATCTCAGGCTTGCACACTATGCTTACAATAGATACATCATGATCTACTTCTCCATCCTTCCTAGCCTTTCTGCAGTGCAAAGTGAACCAAAAATTCATTTGTGCACTCTTTATACATCCTTGAAATATTCACTTGGCAACCAACCTAAGACACTCCATAATCAATACTAAAATCGAGGCACATGTATTGAGGCTTAGGAACACATTTCCTTTGTGATATGTAAAATGTCATGGATATTCACCTGGAATAGTTCTGATAAATAACTGAAATATTTACTATTAAGGTTATTTTTCCTTTAGATCTCAGACTCTTGATTACTAGTTTTCTTCTTTAAAAAAAAATCTGAAATAGTTCAAATGCGAAAAATAGAGAACATAAATAAATACACACACTATCCACAAATAAACAAAATATATGACCTGAGAAACCCAATAGGGAGAAAACCCAACTAGAAGGTGATGTTATTGTTCTCTCTTTTCTCTGGTTTATAAATGATTCAAGTACAAAGAAAAAGGCACTCTCTGTGGAGTTTCCTTTGACATGTGGACTATATGGCTACTAAATTATCTCTACTCCTATGTTATGTTCAATGAACACCACTCTCATATGTTTTTCTCAACTATGGAATAAGATACAATACAAAATAATGGAACCCCTTCTCCTCCTAGTGGCTTGGTATTTAACATAGCCCGATAGCCATCTAGGGGTAGGTTTTTGAATTCCTCCACCGTCAATTGTGGTAGGGTTTTGAACCTTCTAGAGTATATTGAAATTACTCATGTGGCTAGCCTCATATGTATGAGTAATGGGGGATGATGTGACATCCTCTCGTACCATGGTGGTCAACACGCTATGTCAACTTGTGAGAGGCATAAATTTTGCATACCAGCTCTAATTAACGCAAATTTTTCACCATTGGAAAGGTATCGAAGTGTAAAAAACCATAAATGGGTTGTGCTCAAGTTTTAAACTCCATAACCCCCAAAAATTTCATTTAATGCCTCAAAATGGCTCCTGAATCTAATTTTTCAAACTAGGACCTGCCACTAAAATGGCCCTACAAGATGATTCCTCCAATTTTTTCCACTTTGAAAGGATCAAGATATATGAAAAAAAATATAATGATCCAATCTGGAGCATACCTCCCCGTTTAGGGAGGCTTTTGGTCCCCAAAATATTTACTTAATGAGGTGAGGAAAGTTTTCCTCTACCTTCTCCCTGGAGTACCATTTTTCTTTTCCTGGAAGTTGTCCTTTCAACCCAATATTCCAAAGGTCATGTTGCCCCTGTCTTGTAGCTCTATACTACTTCTACAAAATTGTGTCCTCTACCAACTTTGCTTGAGAATCTAGTGCTAAGTCCTCTATGGAAGGTAGGACATACTCCTCCTACTAATTCAACATGGAAGGCTCATATATTTTGAGATTCTCCACATTAACTACTGAGTAAATGCACATGTATGGGGGTAGAATGAGTCTATAGCTATTATATCCCACCTTTTCCAATACCTCAAGCCTTTCTCTCCTATTTTTGTGTTTGCACAGTAATTAGCTCAGCCTGCAATCTCTTCACGTCCCATGTCCCTTTGACGTGTTCTGTGATTGGTATTGTCTTCTGCCTCTTCTTGAGCTCTTGGATTGATGCGTTGATCCTTTCTTCTTCCTTGTCCCACAGTTGGACCTGCTGATCCTCCTCTAAGCTAGTCCAAAGCTGCACTGCTTCATCAAACAAGTCAGCTGCTGTGCTGACCTGCTACTCTATCTCCTACAGTTGCTTTGTTGCTTCCTTCCTCCTTTTCTCCTTCACTGATGGTGGAGTGGTTGGTGTGAGATGTTCTCAGAGATTCTCTATCTCCTTCTAATATTGATCAATTTCCTGCGCAATCTGATCAATATTTTCTACTGCTGTGATTTCCTCTCCTTGCATGGTCTGTGGAATATTCTCGTAAGTTCCTGCCACTTTCTACTCCAATCCTTTTATGTGCTCCCTTCTCTCCTGGGTCTCTGATTTAGCCTTCTCATAGACTATTTCCAGTACCTCTTGATTCTTTGTTTCCTACTTCAATTTGGTTAAGTGTTTGCGTGCACGATACTATACCTTGTGGTTTACACTAACTTGCAACCTGTGTAGTGCTCTTGATGGTATCCTTGTCAACACAAGTTGAATTTGGCTTAAGTCCTTCAAGGGTGTCTACCCCACAATTTTGTCCATGCACAACATACTAGGGTTGATATGGAATGTTACATGCAACTGCAATATTTCCTAGACTGACTCTCATTCCTCTTCTTGCACTCTTCCTTCTGTCTGTGGTGCTAATGGTTCGAGTCCCCTGCTGCTTGCTGGCTGCCCTTCCCCGATTTGCTTGAGGAGATGCTGCATGTCTACCAATTTCTCTTCAATCCTATCCCTGTGGTGTGGAGCATGGTCAAAGTCCTCAGATAGGCAATGCTGGACCATTCAGGCTATCATTTCCCCATCATCATCTGTGATCGTGTACTCTGGCGATGTTCTTTGTGCCTTTTATTTCTTGCACATGCCTCTTGTCTGTGTGGCTGGCCTCTTGTTTCCCCTAATTCCCATGGGTTGGGATTTACTGCAGTCTCTTGCGCGGGCTCGACCTATTTCTACTGCTCCTTAGATGGCTACATCTTGTCTTTATTTCCGTTTTGGGTCCCTGTCTTCGTTGGCCCTTCGTCTTTCTGTGTTGTCTTGCCCTGGCCTGTTCTTCGTCTCTTGGGAACTTGAAATTCCTTTGGATAGGTCTCTCCCTGCCCTGCCTCTTCTTCTACTATTCTTTCCGGTATTTCCTGGGTAAGGAAGAGAGTCTTCCACTTATCGTCCCATTTGCTGATGACCATGTCCATGTCCCCCTCTGTGATATAGTAACGCATTTGCAGCCACTATTTATCTGGATCCTTCTTTGCCTGTATCCACATTGTATGTCATTTGGCCTGGAAGTTGGTGCTGTCCCCATATCGCGTGACATCTTCTGGTGTTAATCTCCACATCTTGGAGATGGCTTCTTGTAGGTCGCGTAGGTGTCCTTCAAAGATAGACCTATTCACCTTTTTTCTCCTGGCCTCTGGCCTGGCTCTAAGAAACAAATATATTTCCCCTTGATTGGGTTTGGGTCTAGTGCCAAAAACTACATACCTTGGCTCTCTCCATCCCATGAAGGATATTAGTGTGATCAACCATGAATAGTGGAACTCTTTTCCTAGATCCTGCACATCCTTGCACTCAACCAGGAATAGGTTCAAGAGATATGGTTCCCAACTCATTAAGGTGCCTTCTGCACACTGAGATGCAACTGCAACGAATCCAACTAGGAATTCCTCCCTATGACATTTTCTTAGCATCTTGTAGGCTAATATCTTCATGCCCAATTGTGTTGTGGCATCATTGATCCTCTTGATAATGATCCCTCTTGTTCCCTTGTCAGTGCCATACTTTTTCTTCATGTCTTCTGCTAGCGCTTTCTCCCTGGATTTGTTATCGAGAAACTACATAGGATCCATGCCCTGAGTTGGAAATTCTGTTATGTTCACGATAAGATCTACATCTATGGACACGATCTTGTCCAACCAGATGTCCCCGCCATGTGTGACTACTAGCAGCTGCTTGACGCATGTTGTTGCGTGTTGACCCTTGCCAATATGTGGTAGGTCCACTAGACATAAAATTCCTATCTTCTACAACCCGGTTTCCCATTGGAGTGGCTAATCAAGTGGTTCCCCAAACTGACTCGTGCCCACCATCTCCATGTATACTCTTTTTGCAAGTTCTGGGAACTTGTCTTCGTATGCTATGTCGTGGTCCGAGTATTTGAGCTTCCTAACATGACCCAGTAGCTCAGGTCCTACCTGTACCCCATTTGGTATGCATGGTAGAACTATTTCTACTGTCGGTTTCTTGCGAGGTGATCTAGGTATTTGTATCTTGTCTTTTCTTGATGGCGGTGGTTGGCTCGAAGTTCTAGCGATTTTCATTTGTTCCTCAGTCTTCCATTCTCACTGACCCGTGATATTCTCGTCTACTACCTACAATGGGTGGTTTGATATGGTCATTTGAGACTTGTCTGGCTCAATTGCTACGTCCTGAATCAACTTCGTTCCATTGCCTTTCGGAATTGGTCCAATGTTCTCTGGTTGTACCTCCTTCAAGGTTTCTACTCCCTGGTTATGTGGCTCCTGTACTTTTGCTGGTATGTTTGTATTCTTTCCCTCCAGTGCTGGCTATTGGATTTCTTCCAGTATGGGTGTCGAGTGCACCGGTGCTATTTCTGGGGATGGGATTTCGTCGATGTTGACGATCTCCGACGACTTCTGTTCACCTTCTTTCGCCTTTCCTCATGATCTAGTCTGAACTCTAGTTTTTCTGGAGGTCTGGCTTGCTTCTCCTTGCTTGGGCAGCACCATGGCGGTGAATATTGACTGTTTGCTGGGTTCGAATGGTCTCTATGATATCTATGAGATCGCTCTGTGATTTTTGTCCTCTATTTCTCTCTAAGTTCTCTTCTTTCACGAATAGACGGTTTGCTTCTGCGTTCGTGTGTTGTATGGGTTTTTCATGAATCTTGTCGATGGTGCTTCCTTCATTATGGGTTTTAATGCACCTTAACTATGGGTTCGATGCATCTCCGATGGGTTTTTACTTTCCATTTCTCTTCCTTGCCGTCTTCAGTTAGTGCATTTAATGTGGTGTCCCATAGGTCCTTGCCATCCTTTAATTCCGCCTAGTGCTGTCTTGTCATCTTGCTTTTGCCAACTTTGATTTTACCGCTTGTTTCCCTTTGTATGTGATTGTTTTCCTTCTCCTCACTGAGTTTTTGTTCCTCCGTGTTCTTGATATTTCTTTCTCCGACGTGATGTGTCCTTTTTGTTTCTTTTCTTTTTCCTTTTGTTCTGTTTTTTTTTTACTGCGCGATGGCTGGTCGACTGTCCTTGTTGAGCTTCAATTGACTCCCATTAATCATCTCTCTAATTTCTGTGCATAATAAGTCTTTTAACTGTACAACTCCTCCATCTGTGATAAATTTTACTACATATGGTCCTAACCAGTGCATTCTGAGCTTTCCCGGGTGATGAAACGATTTGCTGTCATACATTAGTACTAGGTCTCCTTCCTTGAACGTCTTCTTCTTGATGTGTCGATTGTGCCAAGATTTATCTCTTTCGTTTTGAACATTTTGGTGGAATCCTTCTAAGATCCGGTTTTCCTCCATGGTCACTAACTGGTTTAGTCGCTCCTTTACTGCGCCTCATTCTATCATTTGTGTAATTGTTGCTATGCGTAACCTTGGTACTATAAATTCTAATGGCACCACTGATTCTTGGCCATAAAATAGTCTAAATGGTGTGTGCCAAGTTAATTTTTTGCATGTAGTCCTGTAGGCCCATAATACTGCTGGTACTTTGAGATCCCAGTCATCCCTTTTGACGTTATAGATCTTTGTTAGCGTGTTCTCCAAGATTTTGTTGAATGCTTCTACTATACCATTTGCCTATTGGTGATATGGTGTGCTCTTCTGATGATGGAATTCAAACTCTTCAATCATAGCATTGATGGTGTTGTTTATGAAGTGCATGCCTTGGTCGCTCATTAAAATTATTGGACACCCAAATCTAGTGATTACTTGTTCGAATAAAAAATGCGCTGCTATTTCTATGCTGCAATCATTCACTGGTGCAACTTCCACCCATCTTGTTAGGTATTCCGTCACCGTGATAATGTATCTTACTCCTGCTCTTTTTGCTGGTGGGTTGATTGGTCCCACAAAATCTATTTCCCATTTATCAAATGCTTGGAGTGTTACTTGTGGTCGTAATGGCATCTCATCCCTTCTGTTGGGTTTGCCTACCCTTTGATAGACATCCCATTTTTGACAGTACTTCGAGTCTCTGTGAATCATTGGCCACCATAGTCCTACGTGAAATGCCTTATGCACAGTAGCTTTTCCTGCATAATGTCCTCCTTCTATTCATCCATGGGATTCTATTAAAAATATTTGTCTTTCGTGTTCTAACACATATCTTCGTACGATGCTATATGCGCCCATCTTATATAGATGTCCTGCAATTAGTTGATAGTTGGCAGTGCGGACTACCAGGTTTTTCTTCTACGCAGTATTATACTCCTGTGGTGCAATACCTGTACCCAAGTACTGGATGATATCTGTGAAGTACTCATCAATGATCTGAACTGAGAATAGTTGTGCATCTAGAAAGTTGTCCTCCAAGTTTGTAGGTTCTTCTCCATTGGTGACTCTTGACAGGTGGTCAGGTATTGCATTTAACTTTCCTGGTTTGACGATTAATTCAAATTCAAATTCTTGGAATAGTAGTAACCATCGATAGATTCTCCCCCTCAACACTGGCTTGTTGACTAAACATTTCAGATTTGAGTGATCTGTGAACATCTTAAAGTGTTTCCCCAATAAGTAATGTTTGAACTTTTGCAGTGCATAGACCATAGCCAGGCCTTCTCTTTATGTCACGTTATAGTTCTGTTATGAGTCATATAGCTTTCTACTCACAAATGCTATCGGGTGATCCAAGTCCCCCGCTCCTGGATGCACCAAGATAGCTCCAAGTGCTATGGTTGATGCGTCTACATGTACATGGAATGTATTCTCCCAATCTGGAAAGACTAATATCGGTGTGGTGACCATATTTTCTTTTAGGGTATCCAAACCATGTTGGCACTCGTCGTTCCACTGAAAATTTGTATCCTTTCTTAGCAACTTTTCCATCGGTACAGTTATCTGTGCATAACCTTTGATGAATTTCTTGTAGTAACCTGTGTGTCCCAACGTCACTCTTAGTTGACAGACTATTTTTGGCGGTGGTAAGTTAACAATGACTGCGATCTTTATAGGATCTACTAATAAACCCTGTTTGCATACTATATGGCCCAATAGTATCCTAAATGGTGTTTCGAATATGCATTTCTTTATATTCAATGATATCTGACACTGCCTGCATCTTTCCAACATTAGCCATAAGACTTATACATGGTATTTCAACAAACTGTAGAATTTCCAATCATCCAGGTATACTTCGAGGAACTGGTGGATGAATTCCTTAAATGCAACAATGACTACTATGGAAAATATTGCTGGTGCATTATTCAGTCCAAACGACATAACTGTGTACCGATATGATCCCCATTCTGTCGCAAACGTGGTCTTATATCTGTCTTCTTGTGCTATCTTGATCTGATGGTATCCTGGGAATCCATCAGTGAATGAGTAGGCTTCATGTCCTTGTACGTTCTCTAACACTTGATTCGTGAAGGGTGTAGAGAATGGGTCGTGTAGGCATGCATCGTTTAACTTTCGCATGTCGACGCATATCCTGATCCCTCCCTATTTCTTGTCCTGTACTACCATCGGGATTATCCATTATGATTCTTCGACCGGTTCAATGATGCCGACTTCAAGCATCCTGTCGATCTCAACTTTTACTTTTTGCTTATATATTGGGTTCAGTCTGTATGGTCATTGTCTGATCGGTCTCGCTTCTGGTCTTAGTGGTATCTTCGTTTCTTCTAGCTCTCCTGCTATGCCCTTCATCTCTGTAAATGTTGTAGGAAACAAGTAGTTGTATTTGTGCAACAACTTTGTGATGCTTTCTACTGTCTGCTCATCCCAGTAGTCTCCAATGCTTGTCATTTTAGGCTGCTCAGCTGTCCCAATATTGAATTTATTTAATTTGATCGATGAAACAATAAATTTTGATTCTATAGGTGGAACTTCCACTTCTCTTTCTCCTTCTGCTTCTTCAATCTGAATATCACATGGATCATCTTCATCCAGTGCTTCTTCTTTCACATGGTAACATGAAAACAATTCCTTGACTGTTTGTTTGTTCCGCTGTTGTTCTTCCGTGATGATTTCAACTTTGGGCTCTTTGATGAATATTACTCCTCTTATCTGCTTCAGCACGACATCTATGTTAGGTTTCTCATGCTCGAATGAGAAAGTGACTGTGAAATTCTATTGCAATGTCATCCAGGTCATATTTACTTTGCATAATTCCTAGTCTGTATACCAGTTTGTTGGTATGCCCTCTAGAGTATGTATAAAATAATGAGGCCATTCCTCTGGAGGCATCATTTTCCATAATGTTCTACATTCCTCCAAGTGTTCTGCTGGTGCTCTTTGTCCACCATACTTCTGTTGTTTGTTGTTTTTATGTTCTACATCGAACTTTATGCATAGTAACCACTTGCATTGGTACTAGTCTATGATTGTCTCTTTGTGTGCACCCCACCATCGTGCAGGTGTGGCCTTGAGTGCTAGATCAACTGCTAACAATATCTGGTTCTCTAAGACTTCATCTTCATACTGTGCTAAGAATGTTTCCAAATCGTTTACTCCGTGGAAACTGGGTGGTTCTATGATTTATGTGCCTACCCATCTTATGATGCATTCTATTTGTGCACATCTCCTCGTGGATACTTCATGTAGCCTTTGTTGCCAGTTCTCTAAACCAGTGTCTGAATATGTTGCACAGGAAGTGATGCTCCCCCAATTGAGTATCTCATTTGTATTTGGGTTTACGTAATCCTCATCGTGCCAGTTGTTATACATAATTGGCTAATTTCCTCTAGGTCCAAACAAGTAGGTTCTACAAACCTCTCCCCTTCTGATGGGTCCAATGGCACGATGACCCTGTATTCTCCTGACTCAAATGTCATTTTTCTAGTCTTTAAGTTGATTATGGCCTGGTTGTCAAACACCCAATCCAGACCAAGCAATGCTAGGCATGGTGTTGTGCCATTGACTATTTCGATGAATTCAAAATCGGCTTTAGTGCGCACTCCATCCAGGTCTACTGTTACTCCTTTTAGTCGACCGATTGGTAGAACTCTGTGTTGGTTTTCCAATTTCAATTGGACAGGTGAATATCCTAGTGTGGGCTCTCCCATGCATTGCCATGTCTTCTTTGGTAGCACATTAACTTCAAATCCTAGATCTAGTATAATGTCTCCCATATTGAAATCTCCAATGTTGGCATTCAGTCTAAATTCCCTACTTGTTCTTCTTATTGTGTGTAGGTGATTGACAGTTTTTTGTTCTAGATTTTCTTCTGTCTCCATACTACATTTTTCTAATATGTTTTGCAATATTTTCAAAGATGATGGATCATTTAATACTTTTACACATGATTGCAAAAAGGATTTGATTGTACTTACTTGTCCCATGGGTTTCATTTCGTTGGTATGATCCAATAATGGAGGCATTTCATATTCAGGTATTTCCTTGCTTTGTTGTGTAGTTGGAGTCGTCGCAATATTTTCCTTCTGAAATTCTTGTCGGGCTTGCTTAAATATTTCATTTTCCTTCTGCGTGTCAAATTGCTTCCTTGGTTTGACGTTCTTTTTCACCCATTTATTTTGTGCTAGCGCTTGTCGAACAATGTCATCCCCTATTTTATCTCCTCCCTGAGTAACTATATTGATGTTCCGTCCTTCATCCCTTGCTTCGGAAAAAATCCATTGAACATTCTCTTTGTTCTGGTTCCTCTTTTTATGGATCTTTACTAGTAGTGTCAGACATTCCTCTGTATCATGGTATGAAGCGTGACAGTACATACAAATGGCTGGTGGAAGTGGGCATTCCCTTGTGTAATGTCCTGGTTTTTGACAATTGTGACATGCCACTGGTCCTCTACCTCATCTGAAACCTCCTCGGGCTCGTCCTCCACTTCTGTAGCTTGCTTGATCTTCTCGCATCGCATTATACTGAGGTGCCTGATTGTACATCATGGTATTGTACTGAGGTTGTGCTACGCTGTACTGGGGTTGTACATTATTATATGGTTGTTGTGTTGTATTATACTGTTGTTGTGCAGTGTTGTATGGAGCTGGACCTTGATTAAACTATGGTGTGGCTTGCCCAATCATCATCTCTACCTGCACTCTATATGCATTGGATGTCCTTTCTCGCATCAGTTCCATAGTTCTGCAGTCTTCATCATCATGGCCCACTGACTTGAAAAAGGTGCAATATGAGCTCTTCGAGACTGTCTGGTATTTCTGCATCATCATTCAGTGATAAGGGTCATGACCTAGTTTCTTGCAAATTTCACACCATAGTCCTCTTGTTGGTAACATATTTGGAATTCCTATTGCCATATACTTTGCGAATGTTGGGTGTGGTGTCCTTTCGCCCTGCATGTGGTACACTGAACGACTTCTCGTTTATCCTTGTTCTTATTCTATTTCAACTGAAACGTTAAGTTCTTCAAGTCCTCCTTCAGTTATTCAATAGTTGGGTTCATCTGTTGATATTGATTTGCTTCCAGCTGTAATGTTGTCTGCAGAGCTTATGCCCGCATTCATAACTTCTGTTGTCACAAAGGGTATTTTAAGTGTGGTAACAATGAATTGACAAATAAGTGTCTATGCTGCATCTTGGTCATGAGATATTTTAACTTTCCCTTCAGTCGCTTGAATCTTTGATCAATCTCCCATAATGAATCTCCTAGTTTCTGTCTTATTTTGATCATCTCATTCATGTACTGATCCTCTGAGCTCGGCTTCTGGAACTCATTTATCAGTAACTTCTTAATTTCTGTCAGTGTCCTTGTCATCCCAGGGGCATTGTTTACATCTAAATTCATGTACTAGTCTAGTGCATGGTCTCTTAGCGTAATCTCCAGCTGCGCAAGTTTAGTATCTTCATCAATGATATCTTTTGCTTCCTATATCTTCGCACAAATAAAAAAATGTTTCTCAGGGTCTTCTGTTGCTTCTCCTCGAAATTCGGGTAACCTAAAGGTGGGATCATGTCCTTCCATTTTGAATGTTGAACTACTACCCCCACGTGGTGTAGATACTTGACTAGTGCTTCCTGAACTGGCTCCTCCAGTTGTTGTCCCTTGCGTAAATTTTCTTCTTGCTGTTTGACTGCTTCTGAACTTCGGTTGTCTAAACG
>ML797623.1:112609-126488 GCA_009831015.1 Picea engelmannii | reverse complement strand
CCGCTTGTTCCTTATTGCATATATGGATTGATATATATATATGTTTGGTTTGTTAACCCGCAGTCATATTGTTTTATATATATGTGACCATAATGTATCGCGCGAGAATTTTTAAACCATATCCAAAACCCCGGTCGTATGGATTTCAATCATATGACCTTGTTATATGTGCATGTGGTTAAAATTTTTCAAAGGTCCACGCGCTTGGTCCCATGGCTCCTACCCATGTGACTTGGGTTTTAACCCCTAGCCCTTTATATGTATATGTGTGTGGTCGTATGGACGACTCATGTGCCCGAGTGTTAGGCGGTTAGGGGCTGGCATGCCCATAACCGTCCTATAGTTCGCACTGTTGGCGCGGTTGTGCCTGGTGCTGGGTTTTCACACTTTAAATTGCGTGTGTGTTAGGTTCATGAGACAAGGGTGCGTTTTGTAGATGCAGAGACAACAAGCTTGAAGGAGGGACTTCCAAGAGGCCTAACTTCTTCGTTTTTTGGCCAAACGAGGTGCCGAAAAAGCCTAGCCAGGGGTTTTTGGACGCTCTGAAGACATTGGAGCAGTCTATTGGTCAGTTTGAGCATTTTAAAGCACGTTTTTGAGCACTTTGAGCAATTAATAATAATGATCCATTGGAAGATGGACCAAGATATGTAGCCCAAGAGAGGGGTGAACTCCTTTATCAATTGTTGTGTTTATGTGCTTATGTTCATTAATTATGCTGCTATTTATTTGTATATTGCACGAGTAATCCTTTAATTAATGTGTTGCAAAGTTGATCCATTTGCTTTTAACACATAAAATTTACTTGCAAATAATTTCGAGATTTCAAGTCTTCTTCATTTTTAGATCATCAATGTCAAAGAAAACATGCTCCCCCTGAGTTGTTGCAGTACTTTTCGGAGGTATCAAATATTTCCCATCACATACTCCCCCTGACATGATGGACTATTTTAACTTGATAATAGGGTCATGCCCAACTTCTGGCGTAGATACTCAAACTGAGATTTTGCAAGCGGTTTAGTGAAGATATCAACAATTTGATATTTGGATGGAATATAATGCAAAGAAACCACAGAGTTGGTTACTTGTTCCCTCAAGAAGTGATACTTGATGGGTATATTCTTGGTCTTGGAGTGAAAGATAGAATTCTTTGACACACTAATTGCACTGGTATTATCACAATGAATTGGGATCGGTGCAATATATTTTACCTCCAAGTCTGCAAGTGTCTGAATCATCCACAATACTTGGGTACAACAAGTGGAAGCTGCAATGTATTTAGATTCTATAGTTTATAAGGAAATGGAACCTTTCTTCTTGCTCAACCATGCTACAAGGGAATCTCCTAAGAAGAATGCACATCCACTCATGCTTTTCCTTTCATCCACACAGTTATCTGAATTAGCATCTTAATAGAATTATAGTTGAAAATTATGATTCCTAAGATACCATAGGCCATAGTTCATTGTCCCTTTCAAGTATCTGAATATTCTTTTGACAGCTAACAAATGACTTTGTTTAGGTGAAGACTGATACCTTCCTACCATTCCAATAACATGCATTATGTATGGACGAGATGCTGTGATGTACAATAGGTTGCCTATCATAGACCTATATGAACTCTGATCAACATCAGGTGAGTCATCATCCTTGATTAACTTACATCCAATGACCATAGGTGTGCGCATAGGTTTAGAATATTCCGTTTGAAACCTTTTCAACATTTCTCTTAGATATTTTTCTTGAGAAAGAAATATTTCTCTAGACCTCTGAGTAATTTGCAGATCAAGGAAAAATGATAGTTCTCTTATCATAGACATTTCAAATTCAGATTGCATGGAAGAAGCAAACCATTGTACCAATGAAGAATTATTACTACTGAAGATGATGTCATCTACATAGACCAACACAATGAGCAAATCATTACCCTCTGTTTTGACATATAGATTGATGTCAACTGTTCCTCTCTTGAACCATTTTTTTTTAAGACATGTATCCAGTCTGTAATACCAGGCACGAGGAGCTTGTTTCAACTCATATAAGGCTTTATTTAGCTTGCAGACAAAGTCAGGGTTATCTTACAGTTGGAAATCCTCTGGTTTTTCCATATAGACTTCTTCTTTTAGATATCCATTTAGAAGATCCGACTTGACATCCATTTGATAGACTTTAAACTATTTATGAAAAACATAGTCAAGAAACATTCTAATATCTTCTAATCTTTCTATGGGTGCAAATGTTTCATCAAAATTCAGTCCTTCTATTTGAGCATATCCTTTGCAGACCAATCTAACCTTATTTCTTACAATATTTCCTTGCTCATTCATCTTATTTTTGTAGACTCATTTTGATCCTATTACATTTTTATCTGCTGGCCTAGGAACAAGTTCCCAAGTGTCATTCTTTTCAATATGGTCCAGTTCCTCATTCATTGATTTTAACCAATTTACATATTTACCGGCTTCATTAAAGTTCTTGGGTTCCACCATGGATATGAAGGCTATATGTGATTTCTCGGTGTCTTTGATTATCCTTCTCGTGGTTTTTACACCTTTGTATTTCTCACTAATTATCTGACTTGCAGGGTGATTCTTTTGAGTAATTCTGAAGGAAGGATTTGATGATGTCTGCTGATTTGAGTCTGCCTGAGTATTTGTATCTTCATCTGACTCAGAGTCTTTTTTTATTTATTCTTGGACCTGTTCATCTTCATCTTCAACTGTGTCTTCTGTAGTAGACTCAATATTGGTCACCTCTCTTACTGAGACTCCTTCATCAACCTTTAAATCAATGCAATTAAGTAATTTATGCAATATTTTATTAAAGAATCTATATCCTTTACTATTGGTAGCATATCCTAAGAAGATGTCTTATTCAACCTTGTCATCATACTTGCCAAGGTTTTCATTATTATTCTTTATGTAGCACTTACTCCCAAAGACTTTGAAGTGTTTGATTGAAGTAGGTATTCCATACCACAATTCGTAAGGTGTCTTGTCACTGTGTGGTCTAAGGTGGGCTTTGTTAAGAACATGGACTACTGTGTGTATTGCTTCTACCCAGTAGGTTTGACCAATGTTCTTCTCATTCATCATTGACCTCACCATTTTCTGAACTTCTATGTTTTGTCTCTCAACTACTCCATTTTGCCGTGGAGTTCCTGGGATGGTGTATTCTCTCTTAATCACATGTTTATCACATAATTCCTTGAAATCACTTGACATAAATTCTCCTCCTCTGTCAAATCTTACAAACTTTAATCTATTGCCTGTTTGATTCTCAGTCAAAGCCTCAAATATTTTAAATTTCTCAAATGCTTGAGATTTTTCTTTGATAAAAGAAACCCAAGTGAGTCTGGAGAAATCATCAATGATTAGCATGAAGCAGTTTTCCTTCCCTGTGCCTTCTTGTCTTGATGGTACACATAAATCCATATGAACTAATTGGATTGGTTTCTCCGTTGAAGTAGAGCTCTTGGATTTAAACCATGTCCTAGTTATCTTTCCTACTTGGCAGGGTTTACACATAAAATCTTGTGGCATTGATATTCTTGGAAGATCTTTTACTGCCTCAAGATTTTTGAGATTGATTAAGTGATTAAAGTTTAGATGTCCAAGTATCTTATGCCATAACCAAATTTCATCATGTTTTCTTAGATGCCACTCTTCTCTATCTTCTTTCATCACATATACATTATTATTTGTCCTTATGCCTTTAGCCACCACTTGTCCTGAGTTTACAGACTTTATCTTGCAATCCTTGGAAGTGAACACCACTTCACATCCTCTATCACACATTTGACTTAAATTGAGAAAATTATGTTTCATCCCATCTACAAGCAGAACATCCTGGGCTTTTTCTTTTCCATTACTTAAACTCACCATCCCTTTACCCTTGATTTTACCCAGAGCATCATTTCCAAAGGTTACATTTCCTGATTTTCTTTTACTTAGAGACAAAAAATTACTTTTGTATCCCATTATATGTTTGGAGCATCCACTGTCAATCTAACAGGAGTTCTTTTGTCTTTGAGCTGACAACACTAATCCACACTTGTCATTTTATTTCTTCTTCCAAACCTTGACATTTTCAGCAGAGGGATTCAAATTTGGCTCATAGTTCCTTAAGTGACAGTCTGCACCTTTATGTCCATAACTATGGTAGGTGTGACATTCTGGTTTATTGAATAAAGGATCATAATGATTGTTATGATTAACCTGTGTCTTTTTCCCAGCCATCACATGATTTGCAGTCTTTGGTTGTTTGTTACTTGGCTGTCTCATTCTTTGTTGTGGAATATATCTATTCCTTGAGTGTTTTGATTGCTCATATTTAATCTTAAATAACAGTTTACAACTTTGTAACCAAAGTTAGAACAAAAAAAACAATATCCATAGAAAAATCCTTTGTACCTGCAAAATTGTTGTCTTCTTTGAGCAGGTCAATTTCTTCCATGCTGATGATTTCTTTGAGTAGAGGGTGTATTATTTCTTTGTTCTACAGATTCAGTTCTGGTACTTTTTCTTTCACTCTTACTTGGCGGATGATTATCTTCCTTTGTTTCTCCATATTTGTTTTTTTTAATGAATGTAGATTTGACAAACTTGATGGATTATTTGTTGCTTGGTTGACCACTACTTGATACTTCTTCATAACCCAAACCGGTTTTCAAATTTGGATTCCTTTGCTGATTTAGAATGATGGCTAATCCTTTCGAGGCTTTAATGCTTGGAATATTTTGGAGATACAATGATTTAAACTTCTCCATCTCTTTTTCTGGTTTTTACTACCTCTTCTTCCAAGGCTTCACATCTTTCTTTCTTCTCTCATAACTCTTGTTTTAGAATGTCCTCTATTTTATTTGCCTCTTCTAATTCTACTTTTAGCAGGGCAAAGTCTTCAATAGGTTTTTTCCCGTCTTTCTCGAACTATATCAACAACTGTTTTTGCTTTTTCTTCTTAAATCTGAGTCTGTCAATTTCTTTTAGGGAACTGATCAGTTCTCCTTCCAAGTCAACCACAGATTATTCTTCATTAGAATCACTTCCCGTGCTATCATTATTATAATCCTCTTTGGCCATAAGAATAAGGTCATTAACCTTATCTTCACAATCAAAATCACTATTCGTGTCTCCTGAAGAGTCATCATTGTTTACACATAAAATTTTCTTTTTACCAAATCTCTTGGATTTATACTTCTCTTCACCTACAACATTATGGTCCTTCTTCTTGGGTGCACATTTAGATGCAAAGTGACCTATATTTCCACAATTAAAAAATTTGAAGGGCAACTTGCCTTGGTACTTGCCTAGTCCTTTCTTTAGTCTTCTCACAAATTTTGCTTCAATTTCATCAGGCTCAGAATCCTCATTCTTATCTGCTTTAAATGATGCTTCTCTAGAGGTGAATTTATCTTTACCTATCCTCATTTCATATGCAGTCAACGTTCCTAGAATTTGATCAAAATGAAGAGATTTTAGATCATTAAGTTCTTCTATAGCAGAGACCTTTGGGTTGAACCTGTTTGGTAGAGATCTCGAGATTTTCTGAACTAATGAGGCTTCCTCAATTTTTTCACCAAGTCCTTTCATTGCATTTACTAGTTCTTTAACTCTCATAAAGTACTTCCCAACAGTTTCATCCTCTTTCATTTTTAGCTGTTCAAATTGTAATCTATAGGTTTGAAGCTTGGCATCCTTTACCTTCTCATTACCTTCATAGATGTTAATGAGTTTGTCCCACATATCTTTGGCAGATTCTAAGTGCACAAATTTTACAAATTCTACTTCTGTGAGCCCACTCAGAATAACATTCATAGCCTTAGCGTTGAATCTGAATTCTAGCTTGTCATCCTTAGAAGCTAGTAAAACTAGCTTTACATAACCAATCTCTACCACATCCCAGACATCTGCACCTAAATCCATTATGTAGGTTCTCATCCTAACTTTCCAGAAACCAAAGTTTGTTCCATTGAATATGGGGGCCTTATTGGTTGAGTTCCTTCATGGCTAGTCATGTTTAAGCTCTAGGATCTACCCTTAGATAAAAGGAACCAACTATGATACCAATTGTTAGACAACTAAGCGGGCGGGGGGGGGGGGGTGAATCAATTGTTACTGTGATTAAACAATTATAACCATTTTAAACTCATTACAGAACACTCAATGATGATCACAATAATGCAAGGAAGTAAGCAATAGAGTATTCAAAATCAATCACACACATGAAGCACACAGAGACAGATATTCCAGAGGAAACCCATAAAGGGAGAAAACCTATACTTCTTAATATGATAAGTAGTCTTTATTTTCTATACATTATCATTCTTATGAGCACCAACTCATTGTGAGGCTACCACCTCTGTTTTACAAGCTGCAATTTGTTGAGAGCACCAACTCTCTGGTTTCTCTAGCACCCACTAGAAGGAAGCACCAACTCCCTAAGTGTTCCAGCACCAACTGGATGGAAGCACCAACTGGATGGAAGCACCAACTTCCAGTCATACATGCACCAACCTGCATAACAGAGAACAATAGTTCTCCCTTGCACCACCCTACCTCCCTGGTTTTTCTGGATGCAACCAGATGGAAGCTACAACTCCTTGTGTTCAAGCACCCACTTGAAACTCTGAGGACAACAATCCTCCCTAGCACCACCCTACCACCCTAAAATAAAAATGTTTTCTTGTTGGAATCTATTACAGTGATATAGTATTTATCAATATCTTACCAGTCTCATCACTATTCTGCTACACTGCTCTTCTCTTCCTGCATCAATGTTCTCCTCCATGCATACCAGCCTCTTTGTTCAAATTTTTTTTTGGATTTCATACTCTATTGTGTTACTTCATTCTATGTGTTGCGCCTCTTATATACTCTCCTAGTCCTTTGCACAAACACCTTCTTCCTGCATGTAGAACATATCACAGAGTATTGTCTCTCTTCTCTGTTCTGCATGTTATTCACAGGCCGAATCCTCTGCCAGATCATCCTGGAAACTCTTTGTATTCTCTCGCAGTTATGCTTAGTCTGTTCACCATGAATGGTCGTTCATCTTGAGATTGTTTTGGCATCATTGGTCCATATCTTTCCTTCTATCCAATGACTAAGATCGAATTGCAAAATCCAATCTTCGTCATGTCAAATCAACAACCCACGCTATTACTCAATCGACGGTCCATATCACTCCTTTTCACTTCGAGATTTTGCGACTCACGATGTTAGAGAATAGAGCACCTCCCTTCTTTCGAGTCCCAAACTTGTGCTTTGCCAGACCAACGATCCAGATCTCTCCGTGATCCAACGGTTGAGATCACTTCTTCACACTTCGGGACTTCACAAATTCCTATCTCTTGCATTCCTTCATTCCTTTGGATTTTGTGATTTGCAAATCAGTGAAGTGTTGATCTCTCGCCATGTGTCCTTGCTGACATGGATCTCCCCACATGGCACATCATCTTCTCCTGGATCTGACGACCCAGATTAGTCCTCAATCCAATGGTCGAGATCTCCTCTTCGCGAACTCGAACTTCCCGAGTTCCTGCAACTCTGCCTTTGAATTTCCAGATTTACGAGTCAACAAAATTTTGATCTCCCGCCATGTGTCCTCTGGATCCAACGTCTCAGATCTCATCACAAATTCACATTTCATGGAGTTGGAGGACTACTCACCTCCCTTCTCCTGACTCCTGATTCTCTGAAACCTGCTCCAGATTGATGGCCTGTAGCCTTCTGTGATCCAATGATTGTGATGAAATCACAAACTCAGACTTTGTGAATTCTCACTTCTCCTATCTATGATTTCCCTATCTACAAGTCAGTGAAATGATGATCTCTCTCAACGTGTCCTCTCTAGATGGATGGTCATAATTTACCGTGCGATCCTGGAAGAATTTCTAAGTGTCAAAGGCCTTGACCTTTGATCCTTCTGCGAGTCCTGATGACTTTGGGTCTCATCATTGCTGCTATTCTTTCCATCAATGACAAGCACACTCTGCCTGTAAACATGCCAACAATGTAAATCAGTAAACACGTATTTCTCAAGGTATTTGTGAGGTGTTAATCTAGGGTTTCTATTGTCTTTTTGTGAAAAATCTAGCTCCTTAGTTCTTAGCAAAGTTTTGATCTTTACTTTTGTGGGATTCCATGACCTCAACATTCCATCCTAATGGCTCATTAGTCTCTTCCCTAACCTTTTCTTAATCTGCTTCCGATAGATCTTTGAGTTATCTTCTCTAATCAATCATCTCATGTTCCTACCAATGACAACGAAACAATTTGTTGGTTACTTATTTCCTATATTGTTTGAGTTTATTGACCCAAGCTTCATGTCTGTTCGGGTTTCCAACAAAGCCTCTAAAACTTTCGGCCCTCCTAGTAAACCAGAAGGCAACACATCACACAGAATGCGCTGCGCCGTCTCACCCGAGATAGCTTTAATGGGTGGTTGTAATACTCAGGTATTTACAACCTAGGATTGAGTAGGAGATAAGCGAGCTAAATATTGAACCACTATTATGACTTGTAAGTGAAATATACTGTTATTCACAATTTATGCAATAGATCCATAGGCTTATTCCCTTAATATCACAAAAGCACTAAACAAGAAATAGAATAACTCATTCATTCAACACAATGATAAAGGCTTCAGGAAATAAGATATGTAAACATTCATCACATAACACAAATTTTATCGTGGTTCACCCCCTCCTGGGGCTACGTCCACAAAGATTTGGCTCTCAACTCTTTTATTATATTATGTTCGCATCTATAGCGCTGCGCGCTTACAACTCTTCTCAGTTGGGTGAGATCTATATGAGGCGGACTAGATCACACTAGGCTCAACAGCCTGTGATCTAACCCTAAAGATATACCCTCCCTTGTCCTCTCTATCTCAACAACTTTTACAAAATAGGTCTTACAAAAAATCATTACATATCACATCAACTCATGCATAATTTACAATAGCATAATAGTAATCCGTCGCTACTTGAACTGAACCACACAAAATCCAACAACCCCCTATGATACCTACATATCACTATTTATACATTTTGGGCTCTTTAAACATTTACAATACCTTACCAAAACCCTAACCCTACCATCGTTAGGTCTTCCTCCCGTGCGTTGCTTGTTGTTCTTCCTTCCAGCTGTTGCTTTCCCTTGCATGCATGCATGTTGTTCTCTCTTCCATTTGTCACTTTGCTCGTGCATGCTTTATTTCCCCAAAACCACCTTGCTTTTCTGCCTTGGCCTAACCCCCCACCTGGTGTCCAAGCATTTCAGGTAGCTGCTACTCTTAACCTTCCCAACATGGTTCTTTCCATCTCTGTATGGTATCTCCATCCAACCACAATGGTTCCTACACCATCTCTCCCTCCTCAGACATACGGATTACCGATACAGATCCCTATACATGCTCTTGACACACCACCCTCGCCCCCAACTAGCAGCAACACCCCCACTACTGGGGGCAAACAAAATAAGAACGATCCCACAACTCCACTTCCTCCCCGAGCTCAACTTCGTTGTGCACTATGCAAAAGAGAAGGACACCCCACTATTAAATGTCCTACTCTTCATGAGTTACACAATCTAATCCAACTCCCTAGAGAAACCACATTGCTTGCCACTCCACCAAGTACATCCACTGCTACTATGGAGTCCTCAACCACACATAATAAAGCATTGTGAACCAAATTCGCTTGTGCCATCTATTCAGAATATGGCCACTACACTCATCATTGCCCAACTATACCTCAATTTCACCAAACGTTAGCTACAGTATGCCAAACATCTTGGCCAGAGCCCTCTCATCCATTCCCTACTAAGGCTCACATTACTGATATTTGATATATTTTGTCGTCAGTCCCCGAGCGAATGAGGTACCACCCACAATATCGAGACATTTACTTTATGTCCAGCGGTCCCTCACACCATGTACATGATATCCCGTCTACATCCTCACCACTTGAGGACAATAACACCTACCCATTGACAGTTCCCCTTGTCACCTCCCCGGATCCCCTATATTCTCATACTTTCCACTGTGACGAAGATATCCTGGAGGAGCTCACTACCCCTTATTTCCCATGGAATGTGCTCCATCATCAAGCACTTTTTCTTTCACAAGAGGCCTTTCACCCTCCTATCCAAGCCTCCATGTGCATACTCAAAACTAAGGATTTTATTCCTTCGGGGAATATAGACTGGTTCAACAACCCTATCCCTACCCGAGATGATTTTGAAGAAGGAAACATGGAAAACATCTCCCCCACCGTCAAAATTGACATTTCCATTAAACCGAGAATCGTAGAAGAAATCACCATTGGCGCCACATGCTCCCCTGAAGAAATCACTTCTTACAAAGATCTCTTTTAGGAATACCAGGATATTTTTTCCTGGTCATATACAGAGATGCCTGGCCTTGATCCTTCTATTGTCGAACATTGAATCGACACATGGACATATGTAGGCTCAACAGGCAGGGCCATCCCACAGAATGGGAACCCCGTCAAGAAATATACATCCTCTGTCGTAATGAATGTCAACTGCTCCCCCCCACTATGAAGCATTGTAGATCAATGATCCACATCCCAATCATATACTGTAGCAGGAACTCCTGCGATCGTATCAAAGGGAAGTCAAAGAACTTGAGAAATCCGTAGGTTGTCAAGTGTCTCTGGATGTTCAGATTCTCTCTCACCGCCTCATGTAACTGGTCCCAGTCACACTCTCTCCAATGGAATAGAATGGTGTTGTATAATCTATTGATCACCTGCATCCACACATAAACATTTGATCAGCCTCATCATCCAACAAAAAGAATAAAAATATCAAAAATCACAAACCCTTAACCTTTCCCATAGTGTGTGTCTTTCACTCAGATAGGTGCACACATGTGCACACCTGTTCTTTGCAAAGCTGTGCACTATTGCACAATTTTCTATGAAACAACTATGCATGAGTGCGAAACTATTAGTCAGACATGTGCGCATCTCATGCATGCATGTATTCCCATCCCTCATGCCCACATACACGACTATGTCAAGCACAACCACACATTATGCGTAGGAAACATGATTATAAACGTGCACATATGCATGATTATTCCTCCTTTTCCTGCACACTGGTGGGCCCCTACCCTTAAAACCCCCTGTACGACCCTCTATACAACCCCTACCTAAAAACTAGGACATTCACAAAGTACGAGATTTTAGGACCACTAAACTGTCTCTCACCACTCCCAGATCAGTAGCCTCATGCTCCTGCAATCTCAAAATATCCTCACATCTATCTCATTAGTTCATTAACAATGACAAGTACAAATGAGGTGGCATTGTCGGCCTGCCATCCATATATAGCCTCTTTTTCCCAACTTCCACACTCTGTTACAAGAGCCCAGAGCCTTCATTTTCCGATCCGTTCTCAACCACAAGATCTTGGTCCCACCACTTACACATTCACATTCTTTGGGTCATCATCTGCACTTGTCCCCAGAGGAGCCTTTTTCTCACATCACATTTAGGTACACATGCTCACTTTCAATTTTATCAAATAGTTGTTATATGTTCTTTATCATCATATATTGTGCACATCGGGTATTTGGTTTTCATGTGTGTAGGTACTTGTTCCGCAAGCTTACAACCCCTTCAAGGATATGTTCGACACTGGCATGTATTTATTCTCTCTGTAAATCAATTGCATATCCCAATCACAACCTCTAACATTTACCTTTAGGGTCCTTACATACGGCTCTGCAATACCTTTACTTCGTCCACATTTTGGTACTTTCACCTAGTAGCACTCTCCCCCACATGAGTTGTCCCATTCATAGTTCCCCTTGGCAACTTGACACTCATGCTGATTTCACCCTCCAGGGATGGGAGTCCCGTTAGTCTTATTCACTTCCGAGAATGAACCCCATACTTATTCTCATCATATTTCTAACCTTCCCAATGGACTCCTAGGTCATATGATCTCGGTACTATTGACTGCACCTCCACAATTTCATTATCCCTCCATCTCATCCACCGTCAGTTTTCCCATCTGCAATTTGTCCTTCATCCATTTACCTAATACAAAAACCCACCCATGGGGCCCCCACCCTCCACCAATTTTCTTTCACAAACTTGCACCTTAACATGCCAAGACATATTTCATTAGGGTGCCTATTTTTGTATTTGTATACTCAACCCAAATTATTCTTTATTTCTTTGGTAATTGTATAAAGCCTTTGTTTCCAACGTATACATATCTTTTTCATTGTCATCCTTGATGGCCTTCTTTTCTCCAACAAAGAAACCCATGTCTCCCTTGGTTGGGGAATCCACTCTTTTTTGATATCGACATCATTCATGAACCCCAAGTATCCCAAGTCCATGTACCCATGATCTTTGAGTTTGTCCACTTTGTTAGCCTATGGCATAGTTTAACCCCATATCTAGTCATACCCTTGACACTAGATCTAGTTTTACAGTTGTTGCCAATAATCCTTCAAAATTCCCCAACCAAGGGCAATCTTGAGTCTCACCGCATCTCGACTTCATTGATGTTACCCGTTAGTACTTGAAATCACCTATTACTCAGTGGATTTCACAAATCCCTTTGCTTCTTGGAGTCGCGTCTCCTTTCATGTCGACATCAAAACGATTTCCAAAAGGGAGACAATATCTTGACTCTTATTACCCTTTCAACGAGGAGTCTCGGAGGAAACAGAGAGAATCATTATTCCTCTCTGATTCCATTGACCCCAATAACATTCAACTTCAACAAAATCCCATGTTACAGAGGGTCTTACTATGCGAATATTGCAGTTGTTTCATACTATTACACATTATGTTTTTCATCCCTATTCCTGTTAATGATGTAAACCTATTTGTTGTCTTCAGAGGGATCAATGGTCTGAATTCCTTAGGAAATAAGGGAGAATAAATTTCCTGAGAGAAGAAGTTGTCTTTTCCTTTGTAAAAACCCTATTAAGGAGGATCGTCACACCCTACCTAATGTTAGGTGTGCGATGATCCTAAATCGTCGCATTCTGTACTAAACCTGGCCTGCGACGTCATCACACTCTTCTCAGTTCTAAGGGTGCGATGATTTTCGTATGTGGGAAAAATGAGCATCTTCTTGATGCTTCTAGAAGGAGAAGATTCTATGGTGAGGTGGCCTCCAATTGGTTTGGATCTTACTCATTTTTCTGATTTAGTGGGATCATCCTAACCTCTTCACCTTATCCTCTTCAACTTATAAAAGGATAGGAGTTCTCATGGAGAAAGTTAGCTTGATTGGGTTGGAAAGTTCTTGAGCTTGGGAAATTGAGCTTGAATGGGTTTGAGTTGTTTTTGTAGAAATTTTAATACAAATTATGTATTGCCTGGATTCTCCTGATCTAACAATTATATTCCATTGTTAAATACAGATTTGCTTCTACTAATATTCTTGCGGAATTTAAAACATGTTCACCAATTGCAATATCAAGAAGAAAGATCAATCACACGTAACACATATGTTTTTACTGGGAAAGCATAAAGATAAAAACCCCACTATCATATATTATGTATATATCATGGATCATGAAACAATCTCATACAAAAATCTAATTCAAGAGCTCTTAGTACAATATACAATCGTTTCACACTGTCATACAAAAATTGACAAATTCATTTTCCAATTTACTGCTTCCATACATCCTGCCTCCTCTGCGCAATCCCTGCGGATGGAAATCCCTGCAATGAATGAATTCCTCTTGCCTAGGCTACACATTCCTCATGGGGACATCCACTTTGTGTGTGGTTGCATGAGTGCACTCACTAATTTCACAATTGATAGTCAAACTGTCTCTTTCAAGTTTCACCTGTTATCTCAACTGGGTCTCCACT
>ML797623.1:74322-112059 GCA_009831015.1 Picea engelmannii | reverse complement strand
TAGTGTAGGTGCATAATTTTCACTAGGATCTTCTTGTTGAATCTCAACACTCCCTCTCAACAATAAAGGGATTATCCTTCACCCTGATCCTGTCTCTATGGTATTCAAATTTTCTCCTAGTGAGCGCCTTCGTCAGAATGTTTGCATCCTGATCTTCCATAGGAATGTACTGAAGCAACATGATCTTCCAGTGCACACAATCTCTGATATGATGATACCATATATCTATATGCTTAGATCTATCATGAAACACAGGATTAATCGAGAGTTTAATGCAACTCTTATTATCACAATGAATCACTGTCGAATCTAAATGAGAACCAAACAAACCAACCAAGATCTTTCTCATCCAGATAGCCTCAGATGCATCTTGACTCGCATCCATGTATTCCACTTTCGATGAATTGAGTGCCATGGGTCTCTGTTTCCTGCTGTACCAAGAAACAACTATAGATCCGAAACTAAATATCCCCCCTGACGTGATCTTTCTATCCGTTGGGCTGCCCGCCCATTCTGCATTCATGAAGCCATGCAACTTCACCTCATCCATCTGTCTGTACCATAATCCATACTCATATGTGCCCCTCAGGTATCTCAGGACATGATTACCTACCTTCCAAAAGATCTTGGTAGGCTTAACCATCTCTTGACTTAGCTGGTTAACCACATAACAAATGTTTGGTCTCGTGTTCACTAGATACATTAGCGAACCCACTAATTGTCTATAGATAGTAGCATCCACTACCTCTCCAGAACTAGCATCCTCTTTCCTCCAGTTTCTTGGAAGAGGAGTATCCATGGGTTTGTAGCCCTCCATGTGAAACTTACCCAGTATCTCCCTTGCATACTTGCCTTGAGACACAAAAATTTCACCATCTCGTTGCCATATTTCCAATCCAAGGAAATAATGAAGGAGGCCCATATCCTTCATCTCGAACTCCTTTGCAAGGTCCTCCTTGCATGAGTGTATAAGTTGTTTATTACCAATCATTATTAAATCATCAACATAAAGAACAAAGATTAAAATCTTACCCTCCACCACAATTTTGTATAGGTTTACATCCTCTTCTCTTTTGGTGAAGCCCAGTCCGGTGAAATAGATGTCTATCCGAGTGTACCAAACACGGGGTGCTTGCTTCATCCCATACAATGCTCTTTTGAGTCAGCACACATGCGACTCACTGCTGAAGATCTAAAATCCTTCAGGATGCTCTATGTACACTTCTTCCTCAATGATCCCATTGAGAAAACTAGTTTTTACATCCATCTAATGAATGCACCAACCCATCTGCACCGAGAGTGAAAAGATGGATCTTATGGAAGATTACCTTGCAATAGGTGCAAATGTCTCATCATAATCTATCCCCTCGATTTGTGAGAAGCCCCGGGCCACAAATCTCACCTTGTATTTCTCCACACTCCCATCAACAACTTGCTTTACCTTGTAGATCCATCTCGAACCTACCACTGATTTGTCGATTGGTCTTGGGACAATTTCCCATGCACTGTTTTTGACAATGGAGTCATACTCCTCCACCATTTCATCAGCCCAAGTGGGATCCTGCACTGCTTCCTGAAAGGAATATGGTTCAATCACAATACATTTTCTCATGAGAGCCATGTATCCAATAAATCAATCAGGAGACTGTCTCTGTCTGCACTGTGAAGTAGGGGCTCCTACATTCTGTGCAACATCTAGTCTCAATATATCAGCGTCCGTGGTGTGCTTTCTGCCATTTCTGATGGATGGCTCTGCATGAGTGTCTTCCTCCACTCTATGAACCTCCTCATGTGGCTGATCCACATATTGAGACTCATCTTTGGGAACCAAAAGTTCCTCCTTTGCATGCAAGTCTAGCTCCCTCTCAAGCGACAACTGGATGGATTTCCCCTCATCGAATTTTATATCCCGTCGCATAATAGTCATGTTACTGCTAGGAAAATACACACAATAATTATGGGGTGTTTCTATGTACCCCACAAATATCCCAACTTCAATAGTCGGCTCCAGCTTCTTCCTGGCATTCTTGGTCACATGCACATAAACATATGAGCCAAAAATATTAAAATGAGAAACATCAGGTTTCTTACCAGTGAAATCTTCTTCAGGTGTACTCATGCCAAGTACTCTATGAGGACAAAAAAAATTCACATAAACCGCAGTGTTTCATGCTTCCGCCCACAAATTCATTGGTAGGCCCTGATCATGCAACATCGCTTGTGCTGCACCCACGATCATTTATTTTCTTCCTCTCCATGACCCCACTTTGCTATGGGTTATGAGGCACTATGAGTTCTCTTCAAATTCCTTCTTTGTTGTATAAGCCTTTGAATTCGTTAGAGATGTATTCTCCACCATTATTGCTCCTCAGAGCCTTCACTTGCTTCCCCGACTCTTTCTCCACCAATTCTTTAAACTCATAGAACTTTGAGAATGTTTGATCCTTCTTCTGCATGAATAAGATCCAACATTTATGAGAAAATTCATCAACAAAAATAACATAATACTTATGTTTTGTTGTTGAAGCAACCGAGAATGGTCCACACATGTCTGTGTGAATTCTCTCCAGGATCACCAAAGCACGGTTCTCCTTTTCATGAAAGGTGGAATTTACATACTTCCCCATGGTGCAACCCTTGCACTAATCTAACTGATAAAGTGTTCCCATTGGAATTCCAGTAGATATTTGCTGCATGATTTTCAAGGCTCAATGATGAAGATGGCCCAATCGCCCGTGCCATAATTCACCCTCATCCCGGTTCACAAATTTTTCTTCCTTGCCCATCTTGGAAGTGCAACCATCTGCCTCCAACTTGTAGAAATTATTAACTCGAATCCTTATATTCTTGACTTGACCCATTTTTTTATGTCACAGAAAAGCTTTTCCATCGCTGAAAACAACGTCATAGCCTTTGTCCTCCAACATTGCAACTGAGACCAAGTTTTTCTTCAGACCTGTAACATGCATAACATCTTTCAATTGAAATGGTTTACCTGACTCCCTCTGAAAGGTAATGGTACCAATTCCAGTCTCACTGTATCGTCCATATTCACCCATATCAATATGCATTTTGAGATCTTTCTCCTCCAAGTCACTGAAAATATCCTTATCTCCCGTCATGTGGAAGGAAGTGCCACTATCAAAATACCACACCGATCCAAATGCACTTGACGCCATGCATGCGATCAAGGATAAGTCAAGTTCAAATTACGAGGCAAGGTCATCAACAACTACAACTCCAACAACCTTCTTTTTCTTCTTCTTCTGCGGACAGTTAGTAGCGAGATGCCCATGTTCGTCATAGTAAAAACACTTCACTTTGGAAAAATCCAGCTTCTTTCCTTTAGACTCAGATTTTGAATGGAATTTCTTCCCCTTCAATTTCCTTGACTTGGAAACTAAATCAAAATCCTCTTCATCATCATGCTTTGATGAAGATCCATCTCTGGTGTTCTTCCTGAACTCCTCCTGCACCAAATCCGACCATAGTCATTCCCAATCTGGCAATTTTTCCCTTCCATTGACAGAGTCTTGATAACTGTGCCAATTTTTGGGAAGTCCTAGGAGAGCCAATCTCACCAAATCATCATCAACGACTATTATTCCCACACTCCCCATCTCATTTCGACATTGGAAAAACTTCATGAGATATGTTGGAATGGAGTCGCCCTTCTCCATCTTGATCTTCCCGAGTTTATCTTTGAGCGCCAATTTCCTATGGTCACTGTTGTTTTGGAATAGATCTGTCAAAGTTATCCACATTTCATATGGTGTGACTTTCCCATGGAGGCTTGAGACAATGTGGTCTCGTACTCCCTCCAATAGGATTCTCCTTGCCTTTTCCACTTTCTTTTTACATGCATCAAGATTTGTAGCGTCTGCAACATCTGGCTTAGGAACATCTTTGTCAATGAATTCCTTCAAGCCATTGTCTTCGAGTACTGCCTCCATCCTGTCATTCCAAGCAATGTAGTTTGAGCTACCCTCGAGTGCATACTCTAACCTCAAGCCATTGAAATCCATTTCAATCTTGAATCAGCTGTAGCACCGAGAAAGTCTTTCTGTAAATTCAAATTCTATCCAATCACAAACTCAGCTTCTGCAATTTACTGTGCTCTAATACCATGTAGAAATTTTAATACAAATTATGTATTGCCTGGATTCTCCTGATCTAACAATTATATTCCATTGTTAAATACATAATCACTTCTACGAATATTCTTGCATAATTTAAAACACAATCACCAATTGCAATATCAAGAAGAAAGATCAATCACACATAACACATATGTTTTTATCGGGAAAGCATAAAGCTAAAAACCACACTATCATATATTATGTATATATTATGGATCATGAAACAATATCATACAAAAATCTAATCCAAGAGCTCTCAGTACAATATACAATCGTCTCACACTGTCATACAAAAATTGACAAATTCATGTGCCAATTTACTACTTCCAGACAACCTGCCTCCTCTATGCAATCCCTGCTGATGGAAATCCCTGCAATGAATGAATTCCTCTTACCTAGGCTACGCATTACTCATGGGCACATCCACTTGCATGAGTGCTCTCACTAATTTCATAATTGATAGTCAAACTGCCCCTTTCACATGTTATCTCAATTGGGTCTTCACTATATTTGACATGCATGTAGTTAACAGTGGTAAATCTCCAACTGCATGTGAGATCACTGATTGTGAATTAATTAATAATTAATTCAGTGATCTCTCACTAGTGTAAGTTCAGTTACAACTAGTACAACTGAGCCTAACTCACTTAACTGAGTTAAACTACTTTACAACTCACATAACTACACATCCAACTCTGTTACAACTTCGAATCACTCAGTTACAACTAATTCAACTTGCATGTCCCGCTAGTCAACCTTTGAACTCGAATTTCCTATAGCTAACTGATTTTCCACTTCAGTTAACTATTTCCAAGTTCTCATTGAGATTATATTAATGTTTATTGTCCAACTATTTCTAAGGGATAATAATAGTCGACATACATATATAAATAGAATTTTCTCACCATCTATAAATAGACATCATCTATAAATAGAATTTTCTCATTATCTAAAAATAGACTTCCACCTAAAAATAGCCTGAGGGTCCTTCCTAGTGTGGGTGCATAATTTTCACTAGGATCCTCTTGTTGGATATCAATAGTTTTGTAGCTTGGAGTTTTTGGAGCTTGTATGTTGGCTTTGAGCTTTTCTTTGTCAAGATAGATTGTTGATCTTAGAATTCGTGGATTAGAAGTGTGTGGGAAGCAAGGAACTGTTGGAAGGGACCTTATGACATCAAGGATTTGGTTGTAATCTCTCTTTCTATTATTTAATACATATGCACTTTTCTTTCCTATATGAATCTTATTTTTGCATATTGTATGACTCGATCACATACATAGTTTCATATCAAGTAGGCTCTGTTATTCTTGTCTTCGTTGGCTTGTGTTCCTTTGCATATATTTCTCCATAAGCCTTACGACGGATCTTGGATTGCATTGATGAAGTCGGATCTTCGATATTTAAAAGGTATGTCCTAGATCCATTTCTCATTTGATAATTGAAATATAAGGAAAGAGTAGTGTACTATCTTGTTTTGTTCTAGTTTCGTAGTGAAACTAGGGGGATTGATTTGTGTCCGCACTTATCGATTAGTCCAAAAACAAAACTGGCGACTCCATTGGGGAAAAAATGTTTTCCTAGTTTGTCTTTCTTTCTTGCTTTGATTTCCTGGGTTCTATTTTTTGAGTCACTGGGATATCCAGATGAACTCCTTGACTATTTAAATTCACTGGAAAACCTTCTTAATTTTATTTTTTTCCAATTTTTTCATTTGATCGTTGCACCCTGCTTTGAGGGACAGTGCGACGATATAGGATCATCACACTCTTGGTTGCAGAGACAGTGCGACGTCATCACTATGTGGCCTTATGTTCCCTGCGATGATCTAGGATCGTCACACCGTGTTCACCTTACAACCTTTGATGATTTGGATATTTTTTTATCTTTTAGTGGTTTTTCTTGCCTAGATCTTAGATATGGTTTTGGAGTGAATTTTTGGGTTTGATTATGGTCTGTTTACAGTCCACTTGATAATGTTTCAATCTGATTTTAGCCACCTTTTCTTTGTTTTAGTTTGTTTTCTTTTGAAAGATTTTATCTCTTGTTTTGAGTGTCTTTCAGTTACAAATCTTTGTTTTTATTTATAATTGTTTAGTAAAAAGAACACTTCTTTTTTTCTGAATAACTCGTGTTAAAAGATAAAAAAAAAAAATGGTTGTTTTTGTTTTGAAGTGATTTTCTATTTATTTTAGCTATATTTGAAAACAAAAAAAAATAATTTCTTACTTTGCATCAAATTGGGTGCATCTTTTCATTTGAAGTAGCAAACTTGCATGGTTTTTGGCATTTTTAATCTTGAATTCTTAAAAAAAAATTCCCCGGGTGCGGGAAAGAATCGTGTATTGGTGTGCGGTCTCTTGGCTCATTTCTTAAATTTCTTGATATTGATGAGTTTAATAAAATTTTTGGACGTTGTACATATGGGAATGATAAATGTTTTCTCCTTCTCATAATATAGCTTTCATCGAAGTGAAAATATTTGCATTGTCATTTATTTGCATTGTTAAGAGTCGGTCAAAACATCATTTAGTCCATGCCATTTTCCTCTCGAGTAAAAACAACCTTAAAATAAAGCGCTTACAAAATTTGATTAGACATTTTTATATTTTCTGGTAGAAAACCTACATTAGATTAGTTGTAGGGCTTTGGAATAGGTGTGAAAGATAACTTTCCAAAGCTACAAACAAACATAGAATCTTGTGATAGGGAGAGTTCAAATCCACTTGCTAAATTTTTCCCTGGAAAGCCCTTCTAACACAAGGGTCACTCACGAGGTCGGATTAGGACTGGCAGAGTTACTCACCCTTCTTTGTTGGTCTTAGTGTAGAGATTTCATGTATTATTGGGGGTCACTTGAGAAGAAAATCCTGTGGGGAAATTATCGAGTTGATTTCGGTCTTAGATACCCTACCCTTGCGTGTGGATTAGACTGTTGATTGTTTCCCCAGGAATCATTTTCATAATTGGTAACCTTAGTGGCCTATCTCTTTAGGGTCTTTACACGAGGTGACTATGGAGGGACAAGTCTTCACGGTACCTATAATCGATGTTGGCCAAACTCACTCGGGCTCCTTGGAGGGAATACCCACGATTTTGAGTGGGATCTTGCACCAAGGCGTAAGTCCATTAAGTAGGATGTCAATGTAACTTTTACACCTACTCTATCTCATAACCTTCTTATATTGTTCTCGCGATGTTGTATTTCATCACCGATTAATGCGTTCATTATAAGAAGGTTTTGTTTGCTTTCTTTCTTCCTAGATTTTTAGATTGTGCTGTTTGTTTTCCCTAGCAGACTATAGGTTGGATATTTATTTAATGGCGTCAGTTCTCAGAACGACCAATGAAGGAACCCCTTTTCTAGGGGAACCTTTTGTTTTTCCTTCTTACGGAAATGTTGGTCCTCCTCACATCACTACTTTCAGCCTTCCAGGTCTCACAATTGGATTACCGGTATGGTTGTTTTCCACTCAGGTAATCCCGAATGTAGCTAGTGCTTCAATTGTAAGTACTTCCCCCCAATAACATCAACCTCATGTTGATCCTTTTCCTTCTTCGCCAATAAGATATTCTTCATCTTCTTCACTTGCAAGGTCTTCTTCTATTTCATCTTCTTCGCTAAGTGAAATCTTTGAAGCTAGTAACCTGGTGGATAAGAAGAAGAAGAAAAGCAAGAATAAGAAGAATAAAAATAAACAAGGGTCCAAAATTCCACCCACTACTAGACATGTTGGAAAACAACCAATTACTGATAATCGTGCTGAGAATGTTGATGATGCCAAGATCACCCAAACAACCTGTAAGCCTAAGTACCCTTGCAGGATTTGTAAGGGTAGCCATATTCTTAAGGATTTTCCTGGTCTATCCAAGGTTATAGAAGCATGTTCTATACACCCTCGCCAGCCCATGTCATTATCCTTTGAGAAACATGCTAATGACCTCCCATAAAATAGTCAAGATACCTTGGAAAGAAGAAAAGTAGAGTCAAGTTCCCGTGTATGTTATGTAAAGGGAGTCATCAAACTCACCTTTTCCCTCATATGAACAAAGCCTCAAAATTACTGGAAGACATGATTGTTTCACAACCTCAACTTACAGCTCCTTACCGCAGGCTTACTCTCAACCCACCTATAGTTGATGGAATGATTAATGCGGTCCCTTCATTGGCCAGTTTGGTTGATCATGTAGTAAATCTGGTCATGTCCTTAGTTTATCCTATTGACAAAGTGGTCGATCTGATCCCATCATTGGTTGATTCCACTCTCCCGTTAGAGAGTGTCACCCAAGTGGTCGATCTGTTTCCTTATATCGACCCCATTCTCCCCTTGGAGAATGCAACTCAAGTGGTTGATCTTATCTCATCATCGGTCGATCCTACTCTCCCACTAGAGAATAAACACGATACTACCCACATTTTTCTTGTTAATACAAAATCTACCATGCTAGGGGGTATTCCTCCTTCTCCCATAGAACCCCCTCCAAGTAATGAGGCCATCCTTTTTTATTGGGGTGTGCTAACTGGATCTCATCTTCCCTATCACATTTCTTTCAAGATTACAATATAGGTTTGTGGTCAGGACGTTCCTCAGACACTGATAGACGAAGGTTCATCCGTTAGTATTTTTTCCTCTATTTCTTGGAAATATTTGGGTTATCCTCATCTTGTGCCGATTACCTGGACTCTATTATATTTTAACAGAAGAACCAGTCACCCTTTAGGGATCCTTCCTTAGTTTCCCATAACTTTAGGAGGGAAAACTATCTTTATTGATGTCATGGTAGTCCCATACCCCTTGGATTTCGATTTACTCCTTGGGAGAAATAATGTTTATGCCATGAAAGCTATTGTGTCCACTCTTTTTTGTGTGATATCTTTCCCTCATGATGGGATAATTGTGACTATTGATCATCTTTCGTTTGTTGGCCCTGAGTTTAACTCAATGACCTCCCTAAACGATTCTTATATGCATATGGTATTAACCCTGCCACAGGTCAATTATGTGGCGTTGTCTCCCATGTCTTCAATTGTTGATAAAGATGAGCCTTTCACTCTAAGCTGAGTCTCTTATGACTTGGATCCGGTAGTTGACATGGTCATTTCTTTGGTAGGGCTATTGAAGCTTGATATACTTACCCCTATCGCAGACCTCGACATGTGTTCCTTCCAGAGTGTGTTTCTTCCATCGAGTGAAGATATATTAGAGGCCATGACCGAGTTTTGTCCCTTGACATGGTTTCCTTCTGGAACATCATCCTCTTGGAAGCCATGATCAAGAAGAGAGCTTTGAGCACAGTTTTCTGATTTCAATATCATTAAAAAATGAAATAAGGTTTGAGCATGGTTTTCTGATTTCAATCTCATTAAAAAATGAAACCAACCTTGAGCATGGTTTTATGATTTCAAGCTCATTAAAACATGAAACCAGCTGTGAGGATAGTTTTGCATCTCTGTGGAAACCTCGTTAAAAAATGAAACAGAGGCTGTGAGGATAGTTTTGTGTCTCTGTGGAAACCTTGTTAGAAAATGAAACAGAGGTTATGAGCATAGTTTTTGTTTCTATGTCAAGCTCATTAAAAAATGAAACAATGGTCTAGGCATCGAATCTGGATTCTCGAGCATAGTTCTTCTCCTGTGTCAAGGTTGTTAAAAAATGAACAACTTCCTCCTCCCTGTTTGGGTCAAGTACTTCATTACATATAGTATTTGAATCTTCATTTCATCCACCTGTGTTGTTGGATGAAATGAAGTTTGAGGGGCAATGCTTACAGCCTCTGGAATTCAAGCTGAAGTTGAGTTGCTAGTTTCTTAAGCTGGGGGATAAGTACCAACCATCCCCATGTTATGCATTGGGAAGTAACAAGCATAGTTTTCCTTGGTTCAAGCTTGTTTAAAAATGAAACCACCTACCTCAATCATAGATTCCTCTAGTTCAAGCTTGTGTAAAAATGAAACTAGGTCCAAGCATAGTTTTGTTTAGTTTTAAGATTGTGTAAAAATAAAATCTATCCCAAGCATAGTTTTGTTTATTTTTAAGCTTGTGTAAAAATAAAATCTATCCCAAGCATAGTTTTTTTTGTTTTAAGCTTGTGTAAAAATGAAAACAATCCCGAGCYTAGTCTTTGTTCTTTCTCATGCTCGTAAATCTATGAGAATGTGACCGAGTAAACTTTCATCACTTTTTCGGACTCGTAAAGGAACCCCTTGGAGTTCCCTTTAAGCTCTTTTCAGACTCTCTAAACATGAAAATATTTCCGAGSGATCTTATTTTTTTCACGCTCATTAAAGTATTTGAAGAAAATGTCTGTTGAGCGATAGTTTATCTCTTTTTTGGTCTCATCAGACTATTCTACGAAAAATGACATTTTGGAGTTTCTTTAAGTGTTTTTCAGACTCTCTAAACATGAAAAACCCCTGAGTTTTCTTTCTTTGGACTCATTAAACAAACATAGAAAGACCCATATGGGATCGAACCACTCCTTCCTAGGGTTCGTTAAACATACTCCGAGGGACTCGTCCTAAGGATGAGCTTACATCAACAAGCATATGTTATACCCCTCAAGCTTGCGTAAAAATAAAGAGGTACTCGCCATAAATGGTGGGGGGGAAATCGGGAAAGAAATGTATCTAAACCTGTATTCTATGGAATAATATCTCTTGAACATGACACCCTTTCACTCACTTTGTGTCTAGGTTGAAAAATCTGCTTGTCTCTTGATAATACCCCTTTATAATATTACAAATTGGTCTCTGATCCCTGTTGTTGAGTCAGTGTTTCCAAGATAATTGTCATGTCATCAATGTGTTCAAAGAGAAGTTCAAACTGGAAAGCCTTCTATTGCATCGGCCATTTCTATAGTCCTTAAGCCTTCTATTGCGTCGACCATCCCCGAGTCAGTCATAAATCACTTTTTACTCTAATCTACTTCAAATTGTGTTACCCGTTTCATGTCATTGATGTGGGATACATTAAGGCCCTCCTGTGATGAGTCTTTTCCTGTCGAATCCAACTCATTATCTAGGAACTAGAATTAGAAAATAATTGGTACCTTGGAACTTGCATGCCTCAATGGTAGGTTTCCTCGCTCTTGACAGTGGGTTTTCATTATTGACCCTTGATTAGGATATTTCACTGAGTGTTCGACTTTATCTCATTAATTCATACCTGTTGGATTGTACTAGTGTACCTTGGGAGTCATTGACATTAATTATGATTTTCATCGCACTTGTTAACGATATACACTAATGATCAGTAATCAAGTGGTTTCTACCATGTTCGACTTCAACACATGTATTCGCATGGTTAGATTCGTACTATAGAGTGGGGAAGATGAAGACCCTTGATCTTTTCTAATAGATTTAGGTTTAGTTGGAGTATATTCAGATTGTACTGTTGCATAGATCCACAGTGTATGTCTTGTGGCTATGTTCAAATTTGAATATTTAACACATAGATCCACAATGTATTTTTGGTGGCTATGTTCAGATTTGAGTCATTGGCATGGATCCACAGTGTATGTTTGGTGGCCATGACCTGTCCTACTTGACATGGATCTTTTCATGTCGGCATTTATTCTTTGAGTCATTTGTATTCTGAGTATTGGAATTCCTACCTCAATGATGATATATTATTGTACTATATTTCCTTGTTTGTTGGAAGGTTTCCGACCAACTATTCTTTGTTCCCTACACACACTCGACAAAGTATTTCAGCTATCACTTTGTTCTAACTTCATACTTTGGGGGGATCTATGTTACACATTATTTTCATCATCCCTATGACCTTTAATGATGTAAACCTAACTGTTGTCTTCAGAGGGATCAGTGGCCTGAATTCCTAAGGAAAGAAGGGAGAAGAACTTTTCCTGAGAGAACAAGTTGTCTTTTCCTTTGCAAAAACCCTATTAAGGAGGATCGTCTCACCCTACATAATGTTAGGGGTGTGAATATCCTAGATCGTCACATTCTGTACTAAACCTGGCTTGCCACATCATCACAAACTGATCATTTCTAAGGGTGCGACGATTTTCGTATGTGGGAAAAATGAGCATCTTCTCAATGCTTCTAGAAGGAGAATCTTCTATGGTGAGGTGGCCTCTGATTGGTTTGGATCTTAATTGGTTTTCTAATTTAGTGGGATAATCCTAACCTCCTCACCTTATTCTCTTCATCTTATAAAAGGAGAGGATCTCTCATGGAGAAAGTTAACTTGATTGGGTCGGAAATTTCTTGAGCTTGGGAAATTTAGCTTGATTGGGTTTGAGTTGTTTTGTAGCTTGGAGTTTTTGGAGATTGTATGTTGTCTTTGAGATTTTCTTTATCAATATAGATTGTTGATCTCAGAATCCATGGATCAGAAGTGTGTGGGAAGCAAGGAAATGTTGGAAGGGACCTTACGAAATCAAGTCTTTGGTTGTAATCTCTCTTTCTATTATTTAATACAAATGCACTTTTCTTTTCTATATGAACCTTATTTGTCCATATTGTATGAGTCCTTGATCACATACATAGTTTCATATCAAGTAGGCTATGTTATTCTTGTCTTCCTTGGCTTGTGTTCCTTTGCATATCTTTCTCCATAAGCCTTATGACGGAGCTTGGATTGCATTAACGAAGTCGGATCTTCAATATTTAAAAGGTATGTCCTAGATCCATTTCTCATTTGATAATTGAAATCTAAGGAAAGAGTAGTGTACTGTCTTGTTTTGTTCTAGTTTCATAGTGAAGATAGGGGGGTTGATTTGTGTCCTCACTTACCGATTAGTCCAACAACACATACCAGCAGAAGACCTCTAAATCTATTAGGCCATCAATGCCTACGAGTGATTGACAATTATTGCAATCATCCTTGCCTCACTTAAGAGTCCGTTCAACATTCAGAATTGTCGTTTGTTGTTATCAAATGCCCTCGAGGGCGCTGTAGTCATCTACATCAACATACATCTTCCGTTACAATCTCATGTTTTTTTCATAACATGAGCATGGGGCATGCCCACTTCGTTTGTACACAGATTTTATTTTTTCTCCCTAGAGAAAGGTTTGGGTCCCACAGTTTTGTCTCTCCCTCCGACGGATCACTCTTGCAGTTCCTCTCTTCATTATTATTTACAATGGCATTCTATGCATAAGAAACATTGAGGTATTTTAGCTATACGTATGCTTCTAACTTTACACATCAGGGAGAATCTGTTATCACTGAAAAATCATCTGCAACATTGCACACAATGGTTGAAGAAACACATCAATGCCAACAAAAATTAGTCCACCTACATGACTAAAGTCCATCAAAAGGAAAAAAACTATGATATTGGGTCAAAAATCAAAGTGCGTAAATTCACCAAAGGAAGTGTGCGCACAATGCACAACATGTGCTGGCCAACACAATCCTCAATGCACACTATGTGAAAAATGTGTGACTGTCTACAAGAAAATCCATGCACTTTTATGAACGACACATTTATGGATCTTGTCAGCCCCTCAACCACTTCTAGTTTGACCCCCAACACAATTTGACACTCATATCTGAGAGAAATCTAGCTTGGAGGCTGGTCAAGGGCTAGAGAGTGCCCTAAAAGGCCCATTTTTCACACTATGAACCAATTACATTTTTCCATGAATGGATGCTATAAATATGAGCCATGGGTATGCTAAGAAACCAAGATATTGAAGGTATTTTTATGCTACAAGAGTTCTTCTTTGAGAATCCTCTTTTCTCTTTGAAGCCTTCAAGCATCACTGCAATAGGCTATTCCACTCACCTCTTGAGGGAATAGGCATTATTTTTCTTCACCATTTGTCATTTTTTCCATTCTAAGGAGAGAAGAGCTCTCAATTAGGGGACTCAAGAGCCCTGCCAAGGAGGAAGAGGGGACTCATAAGTCCTTGCCTTTCTCTACAATGTTTTTCCTACTAATCTATTTATCCATTGGTAGCAATATGTTGGTCATTGTTTTATTTTCATGGTTATAAGTTTCTCAAGCTTTCTAACATTTATTTCATAGTTTTTTTTAGTTATATTTCTTTGTTTTCATGTGTGTTTGGTTTGTCTAACCCACTCACAAAATTTTGTCTTGTTTAGCAGGATTATCTAAACATGCAAGCATTGTTATTTTGCTCACCCAAGTGAAAAAACCAACACAACATTCACCTTCATTCTTGAAGACTAACTAAAACTGAGAAGGAACTCATTTTCTCCCTGGTTACTCCCTTTGTTAACATGCCTGCAAGATTCTGGCTAGTATGTATTGTTATCACCAGAATTTCGTCTGCAAATGGTTACATGAATCCAACATATTCAAAACACTCATTAGTTCACTCATGGACCAAAAATGCATTTCCAAAAGGTCCAAAACTATACAACCAGCTATAAAATCAGCATGTGCTAAGACTACACAAGGAGCGCGTGCACATGCGTCATCCAGAAATGCAAGAAAAGTGCACATGTGCACAATGCACGACTATGGACGCAAAAAACCATGCACCCCTCTGAATGATGCATTTATGATTGTGGTCGGCCTTACACCCACTTCTGGTTCATCTTCCAAGTCAATTTGACACCCAAATCTTGGTTGAATCCGATTGGGGGGCTGGTCAAAAACCTAAAGGTGCCCTAAAGGGGCCCTTGTTCACACTAAAAGATGGTTGAATAATACCTCAAAGGTATGCTATAGAAGGAGGCCATGGGTGCACTGCATTTTCAAGGAATTCATTTGTATTGTTATGCTGCCTATATTCTCTTGGAGGATCCTCTTTCCTTGTCAAGAGCATACACGCACCATCTCATTTGCCATTCATATCACCTCTTGAGTGAATGTGATTTGGATTTTCTTCACCATTTCCTTTTAGTTTGTTACTTGTAAGAAGAGATCAATATTTGGGGGTTCAAGAGCCCTCCCTTGGAAGAAGAGGAGGCCCATAAGTCTCTCTTTCTCTTTGGTGTTTTCTTTCCACTAATAAAATCCTTTCCATTGGTGGCATGAATGTTGTTTATTTCTTGTTCTAATGTCCTTATGCACTCTAGTTTAGTTTTTATTATCGTTCTTAGTTTAGTTATTTTCTTATATCATATGATTTATGTTTCTAACTCTTGCATTCACTGCTTTCTTTCCTAGCGAACCCAATTGGGCTTGTACGCATCTCTATTTTGCTCATTTAGGTGACAAAAGAGATGCAACAGATTGGAGGCTCCATTGGGGAAAGGTATCAATTTCCTCCCCCATTTGGGTTATTTTAGCTCTTCCTTTTGTTTCTTTAACTTGCAGGAACCATAATTGGCCCAAGTTGACCTGCAAAAAGCCAAATTCAAAGCTGAGCTGAGAGAATTCCATCCAAAATTTTCTTCACGGACGTGTAATAGACAATGTGTGCATGTTTTAACCCAGAGGCATGTCTTCAGTGCACATGCACCAAACCCATTGTATTGCTCAGTGAATTCTACACACCTGTGCCCATAAATCATTTTCAATTCACGCATTGGCGCTCAGAGCACCTCTGTCTACTCTGCTACCCTCACATCTGTCCAAAAAATCAAATATTGTAAGGTTTTTTGTGATCTATTGAAGGCCCATAACCTTCTCAAAATTGATTCCATGCAGATTGTAATATGAACCACACTCATATACCCTCTCCATATGAAGGGAATGGTCAAAACATAGGCACTTAGGGGGTTAAAATCATAATTTCCTCTTTTGCTTGCATTTTGCCACATGGATGGCTTGCTTTGATTAAAGTTTAAGTTGGAATCATTTTACATCACATATAAAACTTTCATTGGGACCATAAATTGGATATCAATTGTTGAGTATGATCTTCTCTTGCGCCCCAAAGAAATATTGAGAATCAGAAAGAGATTGAGGGAAAATTTCATCTCCCTTAAAAAGATAAATTCTGTAGGAGAGGACAACAACCCCCCTCGGGACTCCTCTTAGTTTATTTTTTCAAACAGATCTTAAGATCGTAAAGGCCCATACATGCCCACATGCTACACAGATAGGATAGTGGTGAAATTTACTTTCTTAGATTAAATCACTAGGGAATTTTAAAGGTTTTGTAACGGACCCATACATGCCCACATGTGCACAATCTAGGATAGTTTCAAAGCTTTCTTAGATTAAATTACAATTGGGAGTTAAAGGAATAGTAAGGACCCACATGTCCACATGTTAGTTTCCTAGTGACTTTAAAATTATGTAAGGCTATACCAATGACACATAGTAACTTAGGTAATCAAGACTTGTAAGGACCAAGCGAAGTCCACATGCAGCAAGGTGACACCTAAATTATTAAAAATTGGCACATTTTCACTTTTTCACACACAAAGTTCACCAATCACTCACATAGTTTTTTTTTTAGAAATCGTGGAGGTAAAAGTAATTTTCTTCCAACAGGATTCTGAAACGCCCCACCCTTTTCTTGACAAGACTATCCAGTCCCACTTAATTTCAATGAGGTTGGTTCACACCCCCAATCTCTCAAACAACCACACCTAAAATATTTCTAAAAACTCACTAAGTTTTCCTCCACAGGAGGTACCAAAAGATTTTTTTTAGTCTAGGTAGGATCTCGGGGATAGCCATCCAAATAACTCCTCGTTATCTGGTTCTCACATCATCAAAACTGTAGAAGTTGACAAATAGGGAACTTTCAAATCCTCCAAGTCAAGTGTTCCTACACCATAAGGCAGGGAGATACTTGTGAAGGGTTGAAGGCCAAGGTCTAGTTGTTCTGTGCATCCCCCCTTGAGGCACCCACCTCTTGGACGAGTTCTAGCCCATGACCCATTTCTGAGGCTGAAAATCTAAATGCTGCACTTTGACCGAGGTACCTAATGACCAAATTTTAGGACATCTACCCAGGTGGAAATTGTGGGCTGCAATTGCACCTTAATCGGATTTTGTGTGGCTATTGGGAAATATCACCAACTCTTTCGAGATATGCACCCTTTACCCCTCATTATAACTGATTACTTCATCCTTCACTAGTTCCTCTTCCAGTGGCTTTAGACCCCACCGTCGATTGTTATTAGAAGGTCCAATGCTATTTGAGAGGAAGAATGTTACATCTTTTAGAACACGAGCATTTGTTTTCTTTGTTCTCCTACGTGGAAAAAATCCACCTATCCACATATATACTTATTTATCAAAATGATTTATGTATGATGCCTTTCTGATTACATCTAATTCTGAAATATATTATGAAGGTTCAAAAAATTACAGCAAAGGCTCTTGACCATTTATTTCTCTCATCCCCATTTGCACACATCCACTTAGCTAGTCGGACATCATAGGGGACCCACATAATCCCCATCATTCTAGACGCTTTCTAAATCTCCCTCCTCTCCTAGGGGGAGTTCCTAGTCTTGCCCACTCATTGGCTTCACCTTCTCACACCCCTGTGAGTGCTACTGTCTTGGGATCAAGATTTCTTGGTTCCACTTTACTTGGGCCCACCTCCCAAGTTTAACCATCCACTCGCTCTCCTTTACATGGAAGTGGGGGGGAAACTTATTCTCAAGGGGGAAGTACAAACCCACCTAGTCCCCTCAAGGGTCAGGTACACAAAAAACTCACACCATGGCCAGAACTAATCCTCCGCCACTACCTCAGATGCCATACTTGGATTCCCTCAACATACCGGATCTGACTAAACTCACCAATGATCCTATATTGCACAACCCCACATGGCCTTCAATTCCTACCAAACTGCCTTGAGATATCCCCAAGTTTGAAGGAAAAGTAGGAGATGACCCCACCAACCATATCATGACCTTCCACTTATGGTTCTCTTCAAACAACATCATGGATGATTTCATCTGATTGAGGTTATTTCAATGCACACTCACTAGACCATCAACCAAGTGGTATATAGAAGAAAAATATGGATCCCATGTGACCTTTGAATCCTTGGCCAAAGCATTTTTTACCTTCTTTAAATTACCAATTCCTCATGACAATGATCTCGAACTACTCTCAGATTTTAAACAAACCTCCGCCATGCACATCACTAACCACATTCACGAATGGCGTCAACGATGTAGTCTCTGCAAAGTTGAAGCCACCCTGCAACAATATCTCAATTGGTTCCTCAAATCACTTGTTTCCCTCCTTGCCAAATATGTGGTCACCACCTTCCCCTAGTCTGAAGAATAGGCCATTAGAAAGAACCAACAGTTCGAACTCATTTACTCACAGTCAGGGTACTTATATATGGTACTACCGCACTCCCTGAGACCTGTGCCATTCGGCCAAGACAAACTAGGGATGTCTCACTCCACAGATGGATTGATTGGTACCACATCACACCACAATCCATACCCCCCATAACTAACTATGTATGGTACACCTCCATATCCATCGGTATATGGAGGAAATCCTTACTATCCCCCTCCCCCTTATCAACAACCATACCTTGTTTCCCTTCCTCCACCCATAAGTGGACCCCTGCCGACACCCATTATGTGCCTGACTGTTCAACATAATTCTGGGAACCCCTCTACTCCTACTTATACCCTAAGCACTAGTGAAAGCATCATGCCTTCCTACATACCTTACAGATCAGTACCACAACATAACCCTTACTTCCCATTTCCTGGTACTCCCCAGCCCATTGCCTCTCCACAAGGGAAACCACATGTGAGGGTTAACTTTGTTCAACCCTCTCCCATTTAGCAAGTTCACCACTTCGAATAACTAAATATGGCCAATCCGACCCATTCATCAAATAATTCCAAAAAGAAAGGCAAAAACTGAAATAATAATAATCCAGGACCAGGAGGGAACCCCCCCCAACAGAATCAACCTGCCAAGGGAAACCAGAATCAAGGGAACCAAAATCCTCAAGGGGGAAATAACAACAAACGCCAAGGGAAAAATAAAACAACCTTCAGACCAACCTCCCTTGTTCCCTTTGCGGTGAGTTTGGTCACTATACTCACCATTGCCCCCAAATTGCTGACTTTAAATGGATGAAAGACTTTATGAATGGACCACATCCTCCAACACCGCCTTCCCCTCAGTAGGCCCCACAACAATATGTGCAACAACCACCCCTAGCCGTGCTCCAAAACCCCATTCCGCAACAAGGGCTGATGAACACCCAACAAGACATGCAACCTACCCTACCATAGATGGGACAATATCCCAATCCGGGAAATCCTGCAGATCACACTATCCTCCTCATTAGCGAGGACGAAGTTCTTCTACAAACGCACACTCATCAATACAACGCACCCCCTGAGTCTTCTCCCATCACCTTAGACGCACCCCCAATTGCAACCTGGCCCCCTTTGATAATTCCTCGCCCTAATACTGAAACAACCCTTCGTATTCCCCACATCCCATTGCGCAGGAATGTCCACAACCCTCAGGCTAGGGAGGCTCATAATTATAGTTTGGTCGATCACTTGGCACAATCTCCAACTGCCATGTCAGTCTTAGAAGTCCTTCAAACTTGTCCCACTCAATGGAAGGCATTAATTTCCACCTTGGGGGCAGTCGAACCTGTCGATACCCGCCTCATCACATTTGATCTCAATAGTAGATAACCTCACCTCCCCACTCTCGTTGCTTTTCAAATACCAGTTAAAATCTAGAACATCACAGTTCATCGATGCATAATTGATGAAGGTGAATCCACATGCATCATGTCCAAATCCGTCTGGCATAAACTTGGTTCCCCCGAGCTCATACCATCTGCCATTACCTTAAGATATTATGATGGACAACCATATTCTCCTGAAGGGATCTTCCAAAATGTCCTTGTTGAACTCGGGGACAAAACCATTCTTATTGACATTAAGGTCATCGATGCCCCCCTCGATTACAATATCTTGTTCTGGTGTAGCTACATGTACGCTATGAAGGCATTAGCCTCTTCCATGTTTCGAACCATGATGTTCCCCCATAACGGGAAGATCATCACCATCGATCAAGTTTCACATTATGAGCCTAACCCATTTGCCAACATCAACAACATCCTTCCCTTCATCCACACTAATCCCGATACCCACCCACTCATCGAGATGGCCCCCAGAATTTTCAAAGACCCATCCTTTCTAGGGACATACCATGGAGCACCACCGCTCATTCATCCTTCTGCATAGGTATGTGTCATCTCATCCAATGGAACTGAAATTGGAGATACCCTTCCTCCCCATGAGGCCTCTCTTATATCTGATGTCCCATTAGTCATAGAGCTTCTTCCTCAGGATCTCCCTGAAAACCCTCCAACTTCACCTTTTTCTGATTTCACCTTACCCCAAGGTCACATCCCAGTTTGGGAGACAATCCCCCAAGCCCTTACTCAAATCCCCTTATTTTACCCTCCACCAGGTGTACAAGCTTTCGAAGTAGCTTCAATGCTTACCCTTCCCAAAATGGTGCTATCAATCCTAGTATGGTATCTACATCTGCCTGAGATGGTCCCTCAACCATCCCTCCCTTCCCAAATGGAAGGAATCCCGATGCAGATTCCAATACTTACCCCCACCATCCCACCTACACCCCCAATCACTAGAACCCCTGCTACAGCTAGGGGCAGACGGAAGAAGAAATATCTCGTTGCTCTGCTTCCACCATGAGTTGAACTTCCTTGTGCACTATGTGAGAAAGATAGACACCCTACTAGTAAGTGCCCATTTATTCTGAAGCTACGCAATTTAATTCAACTCCCATGAGCAACGACACAACTTGTCACTTCTTCCAATGCTACCACTATGACCACTAAAATAGGTAGCAAAGGGTTACGAACCAAATTTTCATGTGCCATATGTACTGAGTATGGTCATTACACCCAGAATTGCCTGACATTACCTAAATTTCGTCATACTCTAATGGATGTTCGCTAGAGCTTCCAGCAAGAACCTCCTCCACCCACATCATCTCACACGCATGTCATTGAAATCCACTATGTCATGACCTTGGTCAATGAATGTATGAGACATCCTTTCTCTCTATGCAAATCACTTGATCATTTCACATATCAATGTCCTATGATCATTGAATACAGGCATCGCCAAATGGCCCTTATTCAAAACCCTACACCCTTCCCTCCAGCAGAACCAATGAATACCCCTACCCCATCACTTGATGTGGTTCATATCTTCTCGTCGGAACCTGGGGCACTCCCTACTCCCCCATGGTTCCTAGATGATTTGTATGAGGATTTTCCCCCAAATCCCCCCAATTCTCCAATCCATTTCCCCATGGAAATTCTACGCCCGACTACCATTTTCAACCCACAGTATCTTGATATTTGGTTCATGTCAAGCGAGCCATCACAACTATCAAAATTTATATTTCCATCAAACTCGACATCACAGAGGAAATCACCATCGACACCACATGCTCTCCTAAAGAACTCATCGCTTACAAATATCTCTTCCAGGAATACTGAGACATTTTTTTCTGGTCATATATAGGGATGCTAGGCCTTGATCCCTCTATTGTCGAACATCACATAGACAGATGGCCCGATATTACCCCTGTACGACAAAAGCAATGTAAATTACACCCATCCAAAGTAGCAGCTATCAAAGCCGATATTGAAAAATTATGCACTGCAGGGTTCATATACCCTATTGTATATACGTCATGGGTCTCCAACCCCGTCCCGGTAAACAAAAAACAGGGTACTATTCATGTTTATACAAATTTTTGCAATCTCAATCACGCTTGTCCCAAAGGCAATTTTCCCACACCCTTCATTGACCAAATTATCGATGATTGTGTTGGCCATGAGGCTTTGTCCTTCATGGATGGCTTCTCTGACTAAAACCAAATTTCGATCGACCCAACCGATCAATACAAAATTGCATTCACTACCCCTTGGGGTACCTTTGCATATCGTATCATGTCTTTTGGCCTCAAAAATGTGGGACCACTTTCCAACGCGCTATGACATAAATTTTTCATGATTTGGCTCAAATCATTCTCTCCTACTTGGATGATCTCACCATTCGATCCAAAAAATGAACTCAACACCTGAATGAATTATGCATTGTATTTCAAAGTTGTCATCAGTACAACATCTGATTGAATCCCCTCAAGTGTGTATTTTTCATCACCATTGGACGCCTCCTTGGGTTCATCGTCTCCCAACATGACATCACAATCGACCCCTTCAAAATCCAAGCCATCACGAAAATCCCCCCACCACGGAATTTACGCCAACTGTAGAGCCTACAAGGAAAAGCTAACTTTTTACGTCGCTTTGTCCCCGATTACGCCACTCGAGCACATGGTTTCCTTTGCTTCTTATGTCATGATATCCCATTCAAATGGGACGAACATGCCCAACACGTTTTTGATGATCTCAAAGTGGCCCTCTCCAATGCCCCATTGATTAGTCCACCTAACTATAACTGCGACTATATTCACTACTTATTGGCTTCAACCGTCTCCATAGCATGAGTTCTTGTCCAATTAGGGGATGATGACCATGAGCATGTCATTTATTATGTTAGTAAAAATCTTTCAGGGCCACCCTTGAAATACAATCATGAAGAGAAACTCACCCTTGTAGTTGTCCTTGCAGCCAATAAATTCCGCCATTACATCTTGCTTCGAACTACCAAAGTCGTCGCAGATTCCAACCCAATGCACTACTTGATCAGTCACTGACAAATTAATGGAAAATTTTCCTGATGGATCATCATCCTTCAAGAGTATGACCTCGAATTTTCCACACCCAAGAGAAAGAAGGACCTCGTACTTGCCAAAATCATTACAAAATTTCCTTTTGATACTACCAATACCCCCGTCAATATGGACTTCCCAGACGAACACCTTTTTTACATCCCCTCGGATGATCCTTGGTATGACAATCTCCTCGTCTACCTCCGAACACAGAAGTTCAGAAACCACCTCTCCAGGGATGATCGTTGACGTATTCGGCACCAGCCACCCCGATACCTCCTTTTCGACGATATCTTATATCGGCAGGGGGTCGACACCATACTTCATCGATGTTTGACCATTGACGAAGCTGATAGAGTCTTGAATGATTGCCACAATGGCACATGCGGTGGTCACCTCTCCGACATGTCCACTACCCAGAAAATCATTCGAGCAGGCTATTTTTGGCCCTCATTATTTCACGATTGCATCCACGCTGTGAAGCGATGTGATAAATGTCAGCTTTATGCCAACAAAGCACGAACACAACCCTCTTTTTTACACCCATTCATTACCGCCGACCCCTTTTTCAAATGGGGCATAGACTTCATGACTTGCAACCCTCCATCTAGCAATGGACACAAATACATCATCGTTACAGTCGATTACTTCACCAAGTGGGTTGAAGCCATGCCTACCTTCAACAACACCACTGACACTGTAGTGCGTTTTTTATTTAACCATGTTATTTCCCACTTTTTAGTACCACTACAACTAGTCTCTGATCACGAGAAACATTTCGAGAATGAGATTTTTATTGAACTCTCATCTAGGTTAGGCTTCTCCCACAAATTTTCCTCCCCATACTACCCTCAAAACCAAGGTCAACAAGGTCCTCAAAACCATGTTGCAGCACATGGTTAACAAACATAAGACCAATTGGCATCATATGTTATTTTCCGCGCATGACAGTTAAAACTGCCACTGTTTTCACACTGTTTCATCTAGTCCATGGGGTTGAGGCCACTCTTCCCATCGAGTGCGAAATTCCCACCTTACACATTGCTATTAAGCTATTACCCGACACTGCTCCAATGGAGCAGCGTTTGTTGAACTTAGAGTCCCTATATGAATATCGTTGATCTTCATTAAAGAACAATGAGGAAGCCATGAAACGGTCAAAGGCCACCTTTGATCGCCATGCCAACCTTTGCTCATTCAATGATGACGACCTCATCCTTGCTTATGATATCGCTCACAATACCCTCGGCCATGGAAAATTTGAGTCACTATGGCATGGAATTTACATCATCCAACATTGCCTCACTAAAGGTGCATACATTCTAGCCTCCCCCGAAGGCCACCCTCTCAAAGAACCCGTCAACGGGTTGTACTTAAAGAAATTGTATGCCTAAGCGTAGCCATTTTACACTATGATTTTTGTTTTTTTTACACTTTTTGTAGAGTTTTTAATATTCTTTCTTCCCCCATGCCTCTCATCTAATCCATTATTTGTGTTATTAGCATATGCCTCCTCCATCGACCTACCACGTCGGTTACACTGACGAAGCTAGCCATTGGACACAGAATCTTTCTTCGGTCACTTGGGCCCTCTATTCACCCTCACATGAGCTGCTCCACTCCAGCAGCATATGCTTGGTTTCAACAACCAATAACCAAGAAGGGTACACAACCTTCATTGGCCTCCTCACTGAGGCCAGTCATTGCCACATTCGTTACCTTAGCGTTTTACTATATTCCCAACTGGTTGTCCTCCAACTCAACAATGTGTACCATGTCCGCGATCCTTGCCTCTTCCGCAAATACCTACAAGTTAGACTTTTATCTCGACATTTTGATTCCATCACATTTACACATATTCCAAGACAATTTAATCAAATAGTAGATAATATGGCTAACCTAGTGTTAGATTGGCATTTATCACATCAAGATACCAGTACGCATACATAAATCATCAACAATATGTCACAGCATATAGATTGGACATCATCACAAAGCACTAAAAATCATCAACACATGTGAACACCACAAAGATCCCAAAATGTATATATATATATATATATATATATATATATATATATATATATATATATATATATATATATATATATATATATATATATTGACCGATATATATATATATATATATATCGATCAATGTGCCATCAATGTTTACAAAAAAATAGTACATCAAGTACACCATCCGTAGGTAGGTGAACCACCTCACCCCTATAGATACATAAACAGTGCCACCTCACCATATACAACATGGGCTCACTAGCCTATATAAACACAAAAATACATATATCGAGGCCCTCATGGCGCCTCTAGAGAACCACCACCCCGTCCTCTCTCAAGATGAGGTGCCCCATCAGCTAGGGGACCCTCGGGTCCTGGGGGAATCTTGCCAGTCATCGCTACCCCTACTACTACTGCTCTATAGATCAGCACCCACAACTCTGCCGATAGGCCCACACACTGCTCCAGAACTTCCTTGTCCTAGATGCACGTCCACATGCCCTCAGGCACTCCCTATAGTACCGCCTCTAGTCGACGACGAAAGTCCTCAAAATCTCTCCCGGCCCCCGTCAAAAGAGCATGTGATGGCCCGACACCTAGATCATCAAAGCGACACCTCTTTCCTGCTCTCTCGTCATCAGCAGGCCTCGCCCCAACATCATCCCATCGTCGTCTCTCTCCTACTCCCCACGGTGGTCTCACTAGCCCCTGACGAGACGACGCTCTAACCAACTCAACCTCGCACCCGTGAGGTCCCACATCTTCACACACAACAAACACACGATAACATCAGTATCCACCCATACATAAAATACAATGCTATACTATCTAAAAATCAAAACATCAAATCTAACATCATTCCTCTGTGGTCGAACACCTCCCCAGGAGGTAGCACCATCTCCGGATCATCCCGTAAGTCCACCCCAAAATATGGATAGAAAAATATGATTTGTGGCATCTGATGCCACACCCATGTAGCCTCAGCCATAAAGTAATGGCCCCCCTCCCCACCGCCACAATGAACCAAAATAGTCACCCACCGTTTCAATYGCAACTCTTGCACACTAGGCGCGTCCAAAAGAACTCTAGGGCGCAACATCAAMACCCTCTCCAAGAAACACACCACCAAATGGACCCAAAGGAGAACTCCCCCAAGTTAGCAGCACGACACCTGTCAAGCTACCCTACCATCTTGGCATGTAGTATCAAGCCCCAGAAAAAATGCTCACCTGCCACTACCCTCTCCACAATCCTCAGTTGCCCTCCACTGATCCGTTGAGTCGCAAGGGACCCATAGACTCTCACAACCATCGTTGCCACACAACGATGTACCAGGGCATCCATCGCCCCAATACTAAACACGAAGCCCGAGATGAAGTTCTCCCCCGAATAGTACCTCTGGGATAAGGTAGCCAACTACCCATCCCCGGGTAACACGGGGTCCGCCGGTAAGGGAGTCCCCTGAAAGGGGAGCCCAATTAGAAAATATATATCCTCCACCATAGTGAAGGCCAACGACTCACCCCACAAAATGAAGCAATGTCTATCCAGACTCCACATCGACATCAGGAACTGCAGTAGATACTCTTGTGCCCACACTAGTGAACACTCAAAAAACCTCAACAACCCACAAGCTGCCAAAGTATCCCGGATTGTTGGCTCCTCATCCCTCACTGCCTCCCTCAGGCATGACCAATCCCTGTCTCTCCAATAAATTGGCATCATCTAAATGATCACCTGCATCCACATATAAAGTACTTGATCAACCATCACAACTCATAAAAACATTAAAGTCTCCACAAAAGATAAATTTTTACACTGCTATGCTTTACTTCAAATGCACGACATTTTTCCCCACAGGCGTGCACATATGCACGCCTGTTCATCCCACAGTTGTGCACTCATGCATGACTGATATCAATACAAAGGCACATCCATGTGCCCCTGTCATACATACATACACGCACAAGTGCGCGCCTTTTCACTCCACAGTTGCGCACACATGCACAACTGTCAGAAACACAGTGACACATACATGCGATGTTGTGCTTCGAATAGGCACGCATTGCATGCGTGCTTGTTTTTCCCCTTCAGGCCCCCACATGCATGGATCTCCCAATTACATCCGCACACTTGTGCGTGTGAATATTTTGATCGCCTGTGCACTGGGGGGCCTACAACCACAAAATCCCCTTGTACGACCCTACATACAGGCCCTGCCCACAAAATGAATTCTAACTAAAATGCAGAAGGATATGAACACTAACCTGAAACTCACTGATCTTGAATCACCTGCCTCGATGTCCCAGAATCTCCAAATCTCCTCTAAAATCGCTCGTCCACTCAATAAGATAGCAGGTACAAATGAGGTGGCATTGTGGGCCCTCCAGCTATATATAGTCCCTTTTGCCAAACTTCCAGACATAATTCCAGGAGCGTCAGGCATCCGTTTTTCGATCCATCTTCAGCCACGGGATCAGGATATTTCCACCTACATCATTCCATTCCCTAGACCATGATCCATCATCGGCCCCCAGGGGGCCTTTTTCTCATACCACACTCAAGTACGCATGCTTATATTCACACATTATTGAATAATCGTTATATGATCTTTCTCTTCAGATATTGTTCACATCGGATATTTAGTTTTCATGTGTGCAGGTACTTGATCATTATACATCAACATCACCCCTTTAGGTATATCATCGACATTGGCATGTAGTCATTCCCTCTGAATCTCAAATTGCATCTCCCAGTCACACCCTTCGATCTTTGCCTCTAGGATCCTTATCTCCGGCTCTGCAGTACTGTCACCTCCACTGCACTTTGGTACTTTCATCCAGTATCACTCTCACCCACATGAGTTGTCCCATTCATAGTCCCCCTTGGCACTTTGACACTCATGATGTTTTCACCCTTTAGGGATGGGAGTCCCGATAGTCTTATGCATCACCGATAACCAGCCACATACTCCTTCTCCTCATTTTTTCTAGCCTACCCAATGGACTCTTGAGTTACTTCATCATGGTTCTATTTTGACTACACCTCTGTAGTATCGTTAACCATCCATTTCATCCACCGTCAGTTTTCCCATCTGCAGGTTGTCCTCCATAACATTTCCTTAATACGGAAACCCGCCTATGGGGCCCTACCCCTCCACTTGTTTTCCAAGAAACTTTCCCCATCATCAAGCCAAGTCATCTTACACTGGGGCACCCATTTCTGTATCTACACAGTTATCCCAACTTATTTTTTATTCTTTTTGTAATTGTACAAACCCCTCTTTTCCGCATTTACATAGCTTTCTATTGTCGCCTTTAGCGACCTTCCTTTTCTGGAAAAGCAACCCTGGTCGCCCTTGGTTGGGGCATTTTTCACTTCCTCCCATCATTGACATTATCCATAAACCTCGAGTATCTTACAGTCCATACACCTTTTTGATCTTTGTGTTTGTCTACTTTGTCATGCCTCTAGCACAATTTAACCCACGTCTAGTTGTCCCCCTGACAACTAGATTCAGTTTCACAGTTGCCACCACTCATACATCACATATATCCCCAACCAAGGACTGTATTGAGTCTCACTACTTCTTGAATTTGTCAATGTTTCTCATCGGTTCATGATCTCATCCAGTGGCTTTCATAGAAGGGAAACCATCTATCAACATCTCCCTTTTCTATCAACATCAACACAATTTATAGAAGGGAAACCATATCTTGACTCTCATTACCTTTACAATGAGGAGTCTCATATGACACAAAGAGAACCATCATTTCTCTCTGCTATCGTTGACTCCCACGACATTCGACTTCAACACCTTATCATGTGGCCGTGAGTCTTACTTTGCAACTATTGCAATTATTTTTATGTCGAAGACCTCTGAAATCTGATAGACTATCAATATCTACACATTATCGACACTTCTCACAGGTGTCCTTACCTTGTTCATAGTTTGTTCACCATCATAATTGTCCTCAGTTTATTCTCACACCACCCCGGAGGGCGCTGCAGTGATCTACGTCAACACAGAACTTCAGTTACTGTCTTCCACATTTTTGAGTTACATAACATGATCATGGGGCATGCCTACCTCGTTTGTACACATTTTTATTTTTCCATCCCTTGCGAAAGGTTTGGGTCTTACAGGTTCCCCTCTTCCTCCAATGGGTCTCTCTTGATACTCCCCACAATGCTCTTTCTTACAACGGTACTCTCAGTGGAAGAAACATTGATGTATTTTGGCTATACATATGCTCCTAACCTCACACATTAGGGGGGATCTATTATCACCAGAATTTTGTCTGCAAATGGTTACAGGAATCCAACATCTTCAAAACACTCATTAGTTCACTCATGGACCAAAAATGCATTTCCAAAAGGTCCAAAACTATACAACCAGTTATAAAATCAGTATGCGCTAAGACTACACAGGGAGCGCACACACATGCGTCATCCAGAAACGCAAGAAAAGTGCACATGCACACGATGCGTGAATGTGGACGGAAAAAACTGTGCACCCCTCAGAACGACACATTTATGATTGTGGATGGCCTTCCACCCACTTCTGGTTCAGCTTCCAAGTCGATTTGACACCCAAATCTTTGTTGAATCCGACTGGGGGGCTGGTCAAAGACCTAAAGGGCCCCTTGTTCACACTAAAATCTTGGTGAATAATACCTCAAAGCTATGCAATAAAATGAGGCCATGGGTGCACTACATTTTCAAGGAATTCATTTGTATTGTTATGCTGCCTATATTCTCTTGGAGGATCCTCTTTCCTTGTCAAGAGAATACAAGCACCATCTCATTTAGCCATTCATATCACCTCTTGAGTGAATGTGCTTTGGATTTTCTTCACCACTTTATTTTAGTTTGTTACTTGTAAGAAGAGCTCCATCTTTGGGGGTTCAAGAGCCCTCCCTTGGAGGAAGAGGAGGCCCATAAGTCTCTCTTTCTCTTTGGTGTTTTCTTTCCACTAATACAATCATTTCCATTGGTGGCATGAATGTTGTTTATTTCTTTCTCTAATGTCCTTATGCACTCTAGTTTAGTTTTTATTATCATTCTTAGTTTAGTCTTTTGTTTATATCATATGCTTGATGTTTATAACTCTTGCATTCATTGTTGTCTTTCCTAGCTAACCCAATTGGGATTGTAAGCATCTCTATTTTTCTCATTTAGGTGACAAAAGAGACGCAACATGTATATTTTCCAATTTCAAATATTCATCTTCCAAGACGGATCATATGAAATGGTACCTGAGTTGTATATGATTAGTCTTTGAATGGAAAGCTAAGTTATTTTCAAGATTAATGACACTCTCACTATCACAGTACAACCTGTTATTCTCCTTCTTCTTTCCTAAACCCTCCATAAACCTCTATAACCAAATCATTTCTTTACTAGCCTCTGTAAAAACAACATACTTTGATTTTGCTGTTGAAAGTGAAACAAACTTTTTTAGTTTTGAAATCCAACTTACTGTTGTTCCATCTACAGTAAAAACATAAATTGTGGTGCTCCTCCTGCTATCTTTATCACCTTCCATATATGAATCAACATATCCATGTAGAATAGTGTCTGAACCTCCAAAACATAATGCATGAGTAATAGTGCCTCTCAAATACTTGAGAATCCACTTTACTGCCTCCCAATGTTCTTTACCTGAATTGTTCATATACCTTCTCACAACTCCCACTGCATGTGCAATATTTGGTCTTGTGCAATCCATTTCATACATCAAACTGCCAATTGTTGATGAATAAGGGACCCTGGACATGTATTATATCTCCTCATGTGTCTTGGGACACATTTCCTTAGTTAATTTGAAATGGTTGGCCAATGGTGTACTAAATGGATTTTCATTCTGCATTCTAAGCCTGTCCAACACCTTCTCTATGTACTCACCCTGAGACAATGTCAATTTGTGATTTTTCCTCTCTTTTGTTATTCTCATACCAAGGATTTTTTTTGCAGCAACCAATTCCTTCATCGTAAATGAATTATACAATTTCTTCTTGAGCACATTTATATCATGCATATTATACCCTGCAACAAGCATGTCATCTACATACAATAGCAAGATAATATAGCTTCCATTTTCTAGCCTTTTAAAATAAACACAGTGATCAAAATAGCATCTACTATAACATTGTTTTGTCATAAACCTATCAAACTTCAAATACCACTGCCTTGGAGCTTGCTTTAGTCCATACAAGCTCTTCTTCAACCTCTATACCAAATTTCCTTCACTTTGACCTCATACCCCTGTGGTTGCTGCATATAAATTATTTCATCCAAATCCCTATGGAGAAAAGTTGTTTTTACATCTAACTATTCAAGATGCAAATATTCCACTACCAAAAGACTTAAAATAGTCCTAATTGAAGTCATATTAATAATAGGAGAAAATATTTCATCAAAATCTATACCTTTATTTTGTGCAAACCCCTTTACAACAAGTCTAGCCTTGTACCGCATTTTTCCTCCATCTTCTTCCTTCAAATTGTAAACCCATTTATTCTACAATGCTCTTTTTCCCGCAGGCAACTGAACCAAGTCCCAAGTCTGGTTATGTAGCAAAGAATCCATTTCCTCTTTCATTACTTTCTCCCACTTCTTTTTAGTGTCTACCTTCATTGCCTCTTCATAACATTCTAGTTCACCGGAATCAGTCAACAATAAATAATACAATGAAGGAGAGTATCGTTGAAGGGGTCTACTTTACCTAGTAGATCTTCTAACAACACTTGTAGGAGTTTGAGGTACTTGTTTCTCCTATTGTTGTACATTTTGATTTTCCGATACCTTTGGAATTTCTTTTTCAGTGATCTCATCAAGCACTGTGTATTCTGGTTTTTCTTTTTCATGTTTCTTTCCCTGTAAATGATCTTTGTACACAACCTTCTCATTGAATATGACATCTCTATTCCTAATGATTTTGTGATTTTCATAATCCCATAAGAGATAACCAAAATCATTAACACTGTATCCAATAAAAGTACACTTTTTGGATTTTGCCTCAATCTTTGTTCTATTTTCTTTATCAATATGGACAAATGCTTCACAACCGAAAGTCTTCAAAAATGAATAGTTTACCTTTTTACCTATCCATGCCTCCTCTGGAATGCCACCATTCAAAGAGCTTGAAGGTCCTCTGTTTATTAAATAAACAATAGTATTTACAACATCTTCCCGGAACTGTAAGGGAAACCCAACATGCAATCTCATACTCCTTGTATGCTCCATGATTGTCATGTTCATCCTTTCTGACACACCATTTTTTTGTGGTGTTATTGGAACTGTTTTCTCTCTACAAATCCCATGGTATGAACATTAATCATCGAACTCCTTGTTTCAATATTCACCTCCATTGATTGATCTAAGACACTTCAACCTTTTTCCTGTCTCATTCTCAACCAAATCTTTCCATTTCTTAAAAGTGTCAAAAACATCATATTTTTTTCGAATGCAATAAATGTTGGTTGTGGAGCTTGATTATCTTCCTAATTCATAAGTATTTGTTTTCAGCCATGTTTATACCCCATGAATACTATCCACCCCTTCACGTGGGGGGGTTGCAAAGGGGGATTTCCCTCCCTGCTGGGTTTGAGGGGTCTCATCCCCTTGGCTAGGGGGTCCAGGGGAAAGAAGGCCTTGTCGAGGGTTTGGAGGTAGTTTCCCCCAATGGGGGTTGGGGGGCGAAGCCCCCGAATGAAAAAATTCATTGTAAATATATATTTTAATTTCATAGTAAATATGGACCATTCATTATAAGGTCACATATCTGACGGTAGAAGTTATATTAGGGTCTTTTCCCAAGAAGGAAACCCTCTTTTATGAGGGAATTGTATCACAGTTGTGTATCATTGTGAATATTATATTCTAAGAGAGGATACTATGAGAGAAAGAAGAGGAAGTTACAATGGGTGTGATGTAGGTTGTATCCCTTCATTTTGCTGGATAATAAAAAGGAAGGACCTAGAAATTTATGTAGTGGACATAGCCAACACTGGGTGAACCACGTATATTTGTGTCTCTATTGTTTTGTGTATATTTTTTGTTTTATTTATTCTTTTTATTTTATTTTATTGTTTCACGATCCTAGTTTTCTAACAACTGGTATTAGAGCGAAAGGTAACTCGTAGGAAAAGAGGGTTCCTAGCTCGAGTGGGAGCAATGGAGGAAGATGGAAAGTTTAGAGTCGAGAAATTTAATGGAAAAAAATACCAGTTATGGAATATGCAGATGGTGTAAATGTGTTGAACCTACACATAATAGATCTAGCTAGAAAATACTACACACATTTGCAGAGAGAAATTAAGAAAGAAGAAGAAGGAGAGAAAGAATGGAAGAATTATCATTAACCGTTGTGAATAATGAATAATTTACACATGATATACTTTGTATAGCTCAACGAGTGTGCACTGGAGGAGAACCAATTCGCCATAGTGGTGGTTTAGAGTGATATGGACACACACCAACAGTTATGGAAGTGAACTGCCACCTAGTATAGTCTCTCAGGCAGTTACGGGAGTGAGTTGCCACCTAGTTGAGTTAACTAGTCAACTAGTCTCCAGTTAACTGACTGAATAGAGAATAGTGAGGAGTTAACTCAGGGAATCAAGGCTAATGCGCTAGTCTAGTGATGATACCAAGGCAAGGTCGAATTAGAATGGTGATGATCCCAATGTTGCATGGTGACAAAACCAATGCAACATCTAAACTCAACTCAACTAGTAAAACTGAAGTGTCAACTGAAAGAGAATATTCTCTAGGTGGAATATTCTCCCATAAAATATAGGAGACTGGATAATGAATAATTATGACTAATAAACAAGGAAAAACCTTAGCAAAAATAAATCATAGTTATGTGTGAAGTAACTCCAATACCCCCCCGAACATCACTATGGTGAAAATAAAAAATGGGTCTCAGCAACGAGGCCATGTTAGGTACCCAAATACAAAAGATACACTGAAAATAAAGTGAGGAAAGAGGGAAAACCTCATGGGAAACCCCCCCCTCAAGGTACAATGTATGTAAAAAAAAAAGAACTATAGTTTCTTGGAAACTGTGTCCTTCACTCCAAGATGACTTCACAGAGAATGAAACTTCTGCTTAGTGAAGGTATTTGTGAAGATGCCTGTCATCTGTTCTGATGAAGGAAAGAACTGTAAGTCGATGATCCCCTTGTGTACTAAGTCCTATATGTAGTGCATTTGGATCTCGATGTGCTTCGTCTGTTGTCTCTGAACTAGATCTTTGCAGAACTTCAGAGTTCTCTGGTTGTCACACCAGATGACGATCAGTCGATGAAACTGAATGCCAAACTCAGTGAGAAAATGTTGTAGCCACATAGCCTGAATGGTTATGTTAATTACCTCTTTGTAGTTTGCCTCGGCTAAAGATAGAGCAATGGAATCTTTCTTCTTTCTTGACCAACAAATAGGCCCAAAACTAAGTCTAAGTGAGTAGCCAAATGTGGACTTGCGATTAGTGTTATCGCCATCCTAGTCAGAATAAATAAACCTGATGAGATATAATGAAGAGTCTGTTGCATAATGAATCCCAAAGGTGATGGTGCCCTGTACGTATTGAAGGATACGCTTTGCAACCTTACAATGTAGCTCATTCAGCTCCTACATGAACCTAGAAACTGTGCCAACTGCATATGAGATGTCTAGTCTGGAGTGTGTGAGATACAAAAAGCTCCCCACTAGTTGTCTGTAAAATGTGTTGTCAACCAATGGAGACACCCCGCCATCCTCAAGTTTGACTCCTGATAGGAAAGGAGTCGAAGCAGACTTGCATTTTGTTATGAAATGTCTCAAGGAGATCTCATGCATACTTGGTCTGAGACAGTTTGATGCTTGATGCATCCTGAGTGATCTCAAGTCCAAGAAAGAAGTGTATCGGGCCCATTTCCATCATAAAAAACCTGTCATGTAGAATCCTCTTGATTGCAACAATCACTGAAGTCGAGCTCCCAATGATCAACAAATAATCGACATACATAACTAAAAGTAGAATTGAATCAGTCGTTCTGAGCATGTAGACATTAGGGTCTTATTTACAACATACAAAGTTCTGTGACAACAGGTAGGAATCCATCTTGGCTTGCCAAGCCCTTGGAGCCTGTTTGAGGCCATAAAGTGACTTATTCAGTCGACATACCAAATATGAGTCTTGCATAAATCCCTGGGGCTGCTCCATGTAGATATCCTTAGAGATATCACCATGAAGAAATGAATTATTCACATCCATCTGATGGAATTCCTGTCCCTTGGCTGCCACAATGGAAAGTGCCAATCGTATGGAATCCATCTTCGCTACTGGAGTGAAGGTCTCATCATAGTGAATACCATGAACCTATTAAAATCCTTTGGCGAGAAGACTGGATTTGTATCTACTGATTTGTCCATCCACCGCGCTCTTGGTCCTGTAGATCCATATGAATATAATAAGTTTCCTCCTAGAAGGAAGGGGAACCAGATCCAAAGTCTGGTTCTCGAGGAGGGAGTTGTTAGCGTCAGAAGTCACTCCTGGATTGCTTGCAAGAGAAGAGCCTGACACCCATCAGTTTGATGTCATGATTTGTTTAAAAGGGGTGATCAGATGGAAGCACACTCGGAACAATCTCATCTCAACTCTGAAACTAGACTAGGTATGCATGACGAGTGAGGTCTTGATAAAATTCAAACAGTGAGTTGTATTAAGGGTGAGTAGGGGGAAGACATGCATGAGAAAAATGCGAAGGTATATCATAAACATCAGGTTTATAACAGCCTGAAGGAGAAAGCATTCGAACGCTAGATCCTCTTACATTCAAACACAACAGATCAGGGAATACAACAATGTCACAACAAATAATTTATCATAACATCACTGTGGCAATCCAAGCGAATCATTCGATCATGAACTCTCTGATATAAGAGGAAAATATAGATGGAAAAAGGAAACTGCTTGTCATAAACCAAGAAATCTCAAACATAGGGGCACCACCCAGAGAACTAGAATGGTTGCTGAAACTTTACAGTCGGGAGCTGAGCTCTACCATCGATTTCTACAAAAATGGAGAAAACGCCTTCATATACTCAGAACTACAACAACATCAAAATCAAGACACTGCATTGAAGGCTTTGCATCTGCATGGATCTCTGAAAGTCAACCTCTGAAAGGTCGTGCATCTTAAGTCAGACGCAATCTGACTCTTTGACAGTTCCAACGGTGAATCGACGTGCCTTTAATTCATGGCCGTGCTTTCCCATTATGGCGGAGGCGATATCTAACCACCACCAACTGCTTCAATAACTGCTTCATTGGGATTGAGGATGGCCCGACCAACTCGGCAACTTCGGGATGTGGAGAGCCTCTTGCGCTGCCACCTGGAATAACTGACTGGCTTGACGGATAGGCATGGCGGCCAGCGTGGAAGGTGGGACACGGGAGCGAAGTGATGGTGTCGAAACTGTGAGGATGCGAAAGGAGTGGCGAGGTGTGAGAAGGACGACAGAGAAGGGAACATGGCGGAAAGGGGGGAAGACGAGAGATAATGGGCTTTCTCTTTGTCGACAGGCTGACGTGGAAAGGAGCGGGACACACAAAAAGCGACAAGTGGATGATGAAAAGGAGGGATGGACCATGCGGATCAAAAAGGGGAGGTGGATGGAAGACACACGACAACAGGAGAAAGGTGGCTCTGGAAGGTGACATGACGGGAGAAGGGCCCACACAGGCTAAACACAGAGCGGATGAGAATGATGGGATCACGCGAGTTCCGTTGATCCAGGCGCTAAGATCTCGACCGTTGGAAAGATGCGCCCCCGATTCCGGACCCCCCCCCCCTCCGCTTAAAGGTAGAAAGGCAGGGGGGGTCCGGAATTGCCTTTACAGCCGTTGATTCGGGCGCGCTGATCTGGGCCGTTAAAGAGGTGTGCCCCGGATTCCGGACCCTCCCCCTCCGCTTAAAGGTAGAAAGGCAGGGGGTCCGGAATTCCATGTGCGCCGTTGATCTGGGCACGCGAATCGCTACCGCTCGAACTTGCTCGTAACTTACCACGGGCGCATTAGCACCCAAAACTTAGGACAAGTGGGTTTTAACCCATTCTTTTTTGCATGCTAACCCCCCCTACAAGAAATATCATTAATATTTGGCTCCATGGGGGATAGAGTCGTCCCTGTGATGCTCTAAGAACTCTTTTGCAGATTCAGTGCCTTTGATGTTGGGCTATGGAGTCATTTATTAGTCCGAAAAACAAAATAAAAACAATTATTTACAAAACAAAACAAAAAGAGCCGACTGCGGCTCATAAAAAAACATCTTTTCAAGAAATGCCCATTTACTGGGCTGCTAAAAACTTCTTTGCCTTCCAGATCCTACAACCTGTAAGTATTGTTTGAAAATACTTCAAGGATCTTGAAAGGCCCAAACCAGAGGGCATCAAACTTGCCGTGCTTTCCCCTGTCCTGCCTGGGTGCATCCCACTTGAGTACTAGGTCACCGTGCTTGAACTCTTTCTTTCTGTTTTTCCTGTCAAAAGCCTGTTTGATCTTCTGTAGATTATTGCAGGCTCTATCCATGACCTGTTCTCTGATCTGCTGCACCTCCACCATCTGATAAATCCTTCTGAGAACATGGTTAGATTCCCCTTCAAAGCCCTGGAGGAGGTTTGCCACAGGTAAAGCGAGGTGAGTGGGGAAAACGCCCTCTATTCCATAAACAAGTTGGAAAGGAGAGATGCCCAGGGATTTCTTAGTTGTCACCCGATTGTCCCAGAGAGCAAATTTGAGCTTTGATTCCCATGCCCTTTTATTGTCCTCTAGTAGTTTCTTAATAAGCTTGATCAAAATTTTATTGGAGGAATCTGCCAGTCCATTTCTTTGAGGATAGTAGGGAGTGGAGTGAATTAGTGAAATCTCAAAACGTTCACATAACTTGACCAAAGG
>ML797623.1:32585-68722 GCA_009831015.1 Picea engelmannii | reverse complement strand
GATTGCCATCAATGACAACCATGACCGTCTGCGTTCAATTCCAGCATCTCTTGTGCGTGCTCCATAACCAACCGATTGCCATCTTCTTCACTTCTTTCTTCATGACAGGTAGCCGCATGGGATTTATCTATCTTAGCTTCTGCTTGAATGGCCTAGCCTCTTCTTTCAGTGGGATCTTGTGCTCAATAAATGATGTGTCGTATGTTTTGAGATCTTCGTAGGTCCATGCAAACACATCAGCAAACTCTCTTAGCAATTTAGTATATCCGGTTCTCTGCTCCTCATCCAAATTCCTTGACAGCTTGACCAATTTAGGCTCCTCAGGTGTGCCTATATTGCACTCAGTTGTGTCATCATCATCACCTGAAACTCTACTCTTTACTGCCACATCATTGCCATCAAACAACCTTTCTAATGGGATTAGTCCTTTTGGTATGTGGTTGCTTGGTAGCTGAATAATCTGGTGGTCAACAATTTTATTCAGAAGCTCCCCCGGGTGACGGTCAGGTTCTTCTTCAATGTCAGGATCCTCATCCATGTGTAATGCAGAAAAGTCATCAACGGATTGAAGAAACTTTTCGATCTCCTAATCATCCTCAAATACCTTCCAATGTTTGACATTGTCTGGTACGGAGGGTCTATAATTTATTTCAACATCGGATCCGACAGTGGGCAGCACAGGGACTTCGAGCACACTAGCTGTGAAAGCTAAAAAGTCGGCTGGAGAATTTTCTTCCCTTGGAATGAAAGAGATTTTAAAATCCAGGAAGAAATTACCAACTAGGTCCCATACCTTGTTTCTGTAATTCTTGAGTCGAGGAAGCTTAGCCTGATAAATATTTTTGACCTGCTGGACAATCAATTCTGCATCCCCGAACACAACCATCTCCTTTATTCCCATTTCCTTTGCAGCTCTTAATCCCAGAACCAGAGCTTCATACTCTACCACATTGTTGGTGACTTCGAATTCCAGCCTGTATGACAGAGATGTTGTCTCTTGACAAGGGGACACGAATACTATCCTGACACCTGCACCCATACTGGAGGAAGCTCCATCAAAGAATATCTTCCAAACAGAGGTGGTCGGAGGGGGTGTCTCCTAATTAAGACTGGGCTGATTTCTGATCTGTAAAGGAGCCTCAGGGGTGTGGGTGAGCTGTAGTAAACTGGAGCCTAGATCAGTATCCAAGGCATATATGGGGTGATTGGTAGGGTTAGCTTCGTCACTGATTATGTAGGCTAGTTGGGCTTCTCTGTACAGTCTCCTATGCTCCCCTCCAAACATTGGAATGGTGGCATATGTGAGATCCATATGCAAGGTTCCCCCCAGTCTCTTTATCCAAGATCTTGACAACAACATGCCAAATTTAGGGGGGACGTCAGCTACCACAACATCCATGACCATACTCTTCATGGGCAGCTGCAACAGGGAAACTACCAGGTCCTTGATGACTCCCAAACACCAAACCCTCCTGGAGTCGAAAGAATAGAGGTCATGATAGGCTCGAGTGACTTCTAGTCCCAACTCTTCCATGACATTTTTGGGCATGAGGTTATGAGAGGCCCCTGAATCCATAAGGCAATTATGCAGCACTTTGTCATGTATGTTCAGGGATGTGTAGAAGGGAGGGGATGAATAATTTCTATCTTCTACCATGGGACCTAGGACAACTGCAGGCCTTTCATCTTGGAGTTTTATGGAGTCTGTGAGAGGGTACGAGGCTTCGGATTTCAACAACTTAGAGAAGCGTTTTTTGAATTCCCCATGTTTAATTAACTCAGTGAGTGGCATAAGAATTCTGATCTTTTGAATCTCAAGTTTGAAATTGAAAGAAGACATAGGCTTTGGGATTTCTCTAATTTCAGGAACATGATTATGGGCAATGGGAGAGAGAGGCTGAGCCTTCTTACCTATTTGAGCGTCTGCTACTTTGTTAGCAGGCTTCTCTGTTCTAGTGGATTGCTCAGGAACATCAGGTACTGCTGCTTTTTTGTCGGACCTCAGGTTATACCTGCCTCGACCGCCACTAGCTTTGTCTCCCTTGCTCAGTTCATTTAGCTGACTATCCATGAGAGACTCTTCATAATCCGTCTGAGTGAGATGAGGAAAAGGAGGATGGACTTCTAGGCAGTGGATTTTGGGCTCGGGCTCGTCTGTTTCCCCTTCTTCTTCATCAACAACAAAATTGTTCTGAAAGGGAGCCTGAATTCTTTGGTCGTCTCTGTCTCTTCCTTTCTCTCTGTGCATAGCTGGGGGAGCAATAAAATTTGGTCTTATGAAACCCCATTTGTTCTCAATGCCTTGAGGGCCCTTATTCTCCTGCCTCCTTTCCACCTTCAATCTCTCCATCTCTTCCTTCAGGAAGTCCATCACTTGGGTCAGCTCATTTACTTGAGGGTGGGGCAGTGACGGGCCGGAAGTTGAGGCTTCCGATTTTTCCTTTCTTCTATCTACGTCGGCCTGGTTCCTTAGCCTGTCAGCTGCTAATATGTTGGATTCCACTTATATAGTTGCATCTTGCATCTGAGCTAAATAGGTGGCTCTTCTTTCTCTTAATAAGAGACAGAAATCGGGGTCAAATGCACCAGCATATGAAATCTGAGCAGAGGCCTCTGAGGGTTTAATCTCTGTAGGAATCTTGTTGTACATCTTATTAAATCTTTTGGAGAAGTCAGAGACAGACTCTCCATCCATTTTATTCAAAGCCCCAAACTCTGTCATGTAATACATATAATCCTTCATGTCACCCCACTGTCTCAGGAAAACATTATCCAGAGCCTCAATTCCAGCAATAGATCTGAGGGCTAGTCCTCTAAACCATTTCCTGACCTCACCCTCCAGGCTCAGGACAAAGACTCTCATCCAGACATCTTCATTTTCAATGTTTAGGTTGTCTGCATAACTGTAAAAAGCGGCCAAGTGCTCCTCAGCAGTTATGTCTCCCTCCCCACTGAACTTGGGCATGTACTTCAAGTAGTCTCCAGCAGGGAAAGGATTCATAGGATGTGGTAGAATTAAAGGAGCATATCTAGCAAGAACTATGGTGTCCATCCTATTCAGAGGGGGATTAGCACCAGCCATAGGGATATTAGGTAGAGGAGAACTCGAAGGAGAAGGAGTATGGATGGGAGATGTCGGAAACGAGTTTCTTGGAGAAGACCATGGAGAAAACAGAGAGGGAACTAAGGGACCCGAACGTGCAGATGCTTCTCTCCGTGTGGTAGTAGCAATAAGAGGAGGGGTGGTGAAACCTTCAGAGGCTTGAGGCCTGTATTGAGGCACAACCTACAGGGAGGGGGGAGTGACAAGGATATCTCTTTCTGATACCAGACCAGGAGGAGAAAAATTAGCAGGAACACTCCCGAAATTCAAAAAATGGGAAACCTCAGAGGAAGGACGACTAGGAAGCTGAGAACAAGAAAATGGAGTCCTCTCAGAAGGGGAAGGCACATTACCTGTTTCGGCGATGGAAACTTCTTTCGCGGAGCTCTTTCCCTTTATGTGCACCGCTTCCGAGTCAACTTCCGGTGTAGCTAAAGGCAGGTGTGGATTAGACCTCGTGTGTCTGCCTCTCGAAGCCACAATGATAGAACAGGTTCTCCCCAGCGGAATCGTCACAATGGAGTCGCCAGGTGCACAGTAGCAATCTTCAAGTTCTGATATCTGATGCACCTTCAGAATCAGTTGAACTTTGTCGTTCAATCCCGGGGAAAATATTCAACTTCGTCCCCGACAACGGTGCCAGAAATGTTAGCGTCAGAAGTCACTCCTGGATTGCTTGCAGGAGAATATCCTGACACCCATCAGTTTGATGTCACGATTTGTTTAAAAGGGGTGATCAGATGGAAGCACACTCGGAACAATCACGTCTCAACTCTGAAACTAGACTAGGTATGCATGACGAGTGAGGTCTTGATAAACTTCAAACAGTGAGTTGTATTAAGGGTGAGTAGGGGGAAGACTTGCGTGAGAAAAATGTGAAGGTCTATCATAAACATCAGGTTTATAACAGCCTGAAGGAGAAATCATTCGAACGCTAGATCCTCTTACATTCAAACACAACAGATCAGGGAATACAACAATGTCACAACAATTCCTTTATCATAACATCACTATGGAAATCCAAGCGAATCATTCGATCATGAACTCTCTGATATAAGACGAAAATATAGATGGAAAAAGGAAACTGCTTGTCATAAACCAAGAAATCTCAAACACAGAGGCACCACCCAGAGAACTAGAATGGTTGCTGAAACTTTATAGTCGGGAGCTGAGCTCTACCATCGATTTCTACAAAAATGGCGAAAACGCCTTCATATACTCAGAACTACAATAGCAGCGAAATCAAGACACTGCATTGAAGGCTTTGCGTCTGCATGGCTCTGTGACAGTCAACCTCTGAAAGGCCGTGCATCTTAAGTCAGACACAATATGACTCTTTGACAGTTCCAACGGCAAATCGACGTTCCTTTAATTCATGGTCGTGCTTTCCCATTATGGAGGAGGCGATATCTAACCACCACCAACCGCTTCAATAACTGCTTCATTGGGATTGAGGATGGCCCGACCAACTCGACACCTTCGGGACGTGGAGAGCCTCCTGCGCTGCCACCTGGAATAACTGACTGGCTTGACGGATAGGCGTGGAGGCCAACGTGGAAGGTGGGACACGGGAGCAGAGTGATGGTGTCGAAACTGTGAGGACACGAAAGGAGTGGCGAGGTGTGAGAAGGGCGACAGAGGAGGGAACATGGCGGAAAGGGGGGCAGATGAGAGATAATGGGCTTTCTCTTTGTCGACAGGCTGACGTGGAAAGGAGCGGGACACACATCAAGCGACGAGTGGATGATGAAAAGGAGGGATGGACCACGCGGATCAAAAAGGGGAGGTGGATGGATGACACACGACAGCAGGAGAAAGGTGGCTCTGGAAGGTGACATGACGAGAGAAGGGCCCATGCATGCTAAACACAGAGCGGCTGAGAATGATAGGATCGCGCGAGCGCCATTGATCCGAGTGCTAAGATCTCGGTCGTTGGAAAGCTGTGCCCCCGATTCCGGACCCCCCCCCCCTCTGCTTAAAGGTAGAAAGGCAGGGGGGGTCCGGAATTTCCTTTACCCCCGTTGATCTGGGTGCACTGATCTGGGCCATTGAAGAGGTGCGCCCCGGATTCCGGACCCCCCCCACCCCCTCCGCTTAAAGGTAGAAAGGCAGGGGGGGTTCGGAATGACATGTGCGTCGTTGATCTGGGCGTGCGAATCGCTGCTGCTCGAACTTGATTGTAACTTACCACGAGCGCATTATCACCCAAAACTTAGGACAAGTGGGTTTTAACCCATTCTTTTTTTCATGATAACCCCCCTTACAATAAATATCGTTAACAAGAGTTGTACTCCTCCTGCATGGCAGATTCCCAAAAAGAATTTCTAGCAGCCTCACCATAAGACTATGGATCTGAATACTGAACCAAGAAAATATTCCTAGAAAGCAATGGTTCAGTGGCAGTGAGTGAAATAGGAGGCTCCTCAAAATCAGATCAAGTCCTCCTAGTCTCGACTCGATCACCAACGAGATCCTCTGCATCCTGAAGAGTAGTCTGTGCCCACTTAGGCCTCTTCTCTGGCTTTGCAACTATAGCTGGATTCTCTGACTGTACTAAATCTGAATCTAAATCATCTAAGTCCTTTGAATCAGAACTCTCATCTGAACAAGATTCGACATGTGCATGCTCATCATATCGGATAGGTCGAAGAGTGAATGTGTCTACATGCGGTTGTTGAGGTACATGCGAGACACTTTCCTCAAATTGGACACTACGCTCAATGATGATCCGATCTGAGGAAAGATCAATAAGCTAATATCCCTTCACATCGTCAGGGTATCCAACAAAAATTCACTCAGTGCTCTGTGTTTCAAGTGCCTTCCTCTTTTCAGAGGGAATCCTGGCCCATGCACGTGAACCAAAAATGCGAAAGTGGGACACTTCCAGTTTGAGGCTGCTCCAAGCCTCGTAGGGGGTCTTATCCTTGAAAAATCTATGGAGAGATCTTTTTTGGATGTATGTTGCACATTTCAGTGCTTCGGCCCATAGTCTCTGTGTAGAGACTTTGCATGCAACATGCAAGATGCCATCTCCTTTAGAGATTGGTTTTTCCGCTCAACAAATCAATTTTATTGTGGAGTATAGGGAACTGTGTGCTGCAACTAAATCCCTGCTTCATGGAAAACATTATGGATCTCATGATTTACATACTATCCCCCGTTATCAGTTCAAAGGAATTTGATCTTCTTTCCAGACTATGTCTCAACCAGGGATTTGAAATATTTGAGGCGTTGAAAGATCTCATATTTTTGCCTGAGAAAGTAGATCCAAGTAAAATGTGAGAAATCATCAATAAAAATGAGAAAAAACCTCGCTTTGTTGATCGATGGATGCGGAAAATGACCCATAAGGTCACTGTGGATCAGATCTAAAGGTGAGAAGGCTCTCTGAGACTTTCCCTTGTCGAATTTCTCTTGAGGATGCTTCCTGAGAAGACATCCCTCACACACTCCCTTGTAGAAATGGATGTCTGGTAGACCATCAACCAATATATGCTTGCTAAGTTGTTGCATGTATCTAAAATTCAAATGTCCAAACCTTTCGTGCCATATCCTACTAATTTCATTAGCATGAGTAAGCAGTAAAGCAAAATCAGGTTCAATGAATTCAGAAAATGTATACAATCTAGATTGATGATTTACCTCACCTACAGAAAATATGGATTTGGTTTGCATATCGTATATGTCCATGGAATTTGGTGTGAATATGAATTTCTTTTCGGTGCCAGAATTCGTCATCTGATACATGGAGAGAAGGTTGACAAAAATCTTGGGAACGTGCAACACATTCTCGAAGCTTCCATTGGTGAGTTCAATCCTTCCTTTGTCGATGACTTCGATAGAAGAGTTGTCCCCCATCATAATAGGAGGACCTTTGCATGCATCCAAATAAGAATATACTACTTTTGAGGCATCCATGTGATGTGATTCTCCTGAATCAACGATCCAAGCATCGAGAGAGGAGTTGATGGCAATCAAGGCATGGCTAGAATTGTCTTTCTTGGAATTCAGATCTTCTAGCTTCTTCTTCTTGGCACCCTCGGGGATGTGATCTCCAAGGTTGTTTTTCTGAAGTATTTGAGACATTAGATCTATTTGTTTTTTCATGCATGCATATTCCAAATGGAATCCTTTGTGACAGTACATGCATTTCTCTCCTTTTCTTCCCTTTTCTCCTTTGGATCCAGAGGCATTGATGAAGGCTTTTGTGTACCCTTCCTTCTTCGTATGTGCATAAGATTTTCATTTATATTTATCTTTAGATTTATGATATTTTTGGCTGCCATCATGCACAGTGAGTGCATGTTCCCTTGGGCCTTTGATTGTGCCCATGTTGATGAGCTTGGTTTGCTCTCTTGTCATGGATTCGATAAATTCCTCAAGAGAAGGCATCTTCCAAGTGGCTCCGGAGGTGAATCTGACAGAATGGAATGTGGATACGAACACAGAGAATTCGGGACCAATCTTGGAGAGAATGGTGAGAACTATTTGTTTCTCCTCCTTTGATTTATCAACCCTACAAGCTTTGAGTTATGACAGTAAATCCTTGAATTTTGTAAATAAATATTGGATATTTTCGAAGCTTTTTAGATCCAATGTGACCAACTCCACCTCTATAATGTGTCCCCTCATCTCATATTATTTTCCAAATATCCCTTCCAAGGTGTTCCATGATTCATTGGGAGTCTTACAGGAAGATATGTGAAAAAGGAGATCGAGAGAAATAAGACTGCAAATTGTTCCGAGTGCCTCATCCATGCAATTTAAGTACTTGGATTTTTCTATGGATGATGTTGGTTCTGTATATGTATTCAAGTTTAACCTGTAAAACCCTTTGGTTCAGATATGTATGGATATTTTCTCCTTCCATCTAAAATAGTTGTAAGCTGTGCAAATGAATTCTTTTTGGGATTCCATCTTTCCGCTGTCTTCAATCTTTTGTACTTGCAAAATTTTTTGGTGTATATTTTTCTTAGCAGTTCGTCATCTCTGATACCATGTAAATGTGTTGAACCTTCACATAATAGATCTATCTAGAAAATACTACACACATTTGCAGAGAGAAATTAAGAAACAAGAAGAAGGAGAGAAAGAATGGAATAATTCTCATTAACCATTGTAAATAATGAATAATTTACACATGATATACTCTGTATAGCTCAATGAGTGTGCACTAGAGGAGAACCAATGCACCATAGGGGTGGTCTAGAGTGATATGGACACACACCAGTGGTTACGAGAGTGAACTGCCATCTAGTCTAGTCTATTAGGGAGTTACGAGAGTGAACTGCCACCTAGTTGAGTTGACTAGTCAACTAGTCTTCAGTTAACTAACTGAATAGAGAGTAGTGAGGAGCTAAATCAAGGAATCAAGGTTAATGTGCCATTTTGGTGATGATACCAAGGAAAGGTCAAATTAGAATGGTGATGATCCTAATGTTGCATGGTGACAAAACCAATGAAACATCTAAACTCAACTCAACTAGTCAAACTAAAGTGTCAACTGAAAGAGAATATTCTCTAGGTGGAATATTCTCCCCTAAAATATAGGATACTAGATAATGACTAATTATGACTAATAAACAAGGAAAAAACTTAGGAAAAAGAAATCCTAGGTGTGTGTGAAGTAACTCGAATAGATGGAATATTATTTATATCAGAAGGATCTATTCCTACCATTGGGCAGAATAGGAAAGAAGTCGGCGACCATGAAGGACGAAGAATGGGAGGTTCTTGACAAAGGCACTAGGAATGATACGGTTGAGTCTAGCAGTGTCGGTAGCTTTCAATATTTCAAAAGAAAAKACAACAAAGGAGTTGRTGGATTCATTGGCTAAACTATATGAAAAACCCTCGGCATCCAATAAGGTATTTCTAATGAAGAGATTATTTAATATGAAGATGTGAGAAGGTGGGTTTGTTGTAGATCATTTAAATGAATTTAATACGGTTACTAATSAACTAAGTTCTGTAAAAGTGGAMTTTGATGATGAGGTCGTGGATCTTCTAATCTTGTGCTCATYGCCAAAAATATGTAATGGCTTGGTCATGGTTGTAAGTAACTTTGTCTCTGGTTCAAACACTCTAAAATTTGATTATTTTTCATGGTGTTATCCTTAGAGAGGAAATGCGAYGAAAAATCACAGGTGAGACGTCAGGTAATGCATTAAACATTGATAATAGGGGAAGAAAAAAGGATAGAGGAAAGGGATCTAGGAAACGCGAGAATTATAGGAAGGGAAATCCAAATCCAGACTGGGAAAGATAGAGTGTTGAAATTGTGGGAAGAAAGGACATCTAAAGAAAGACTGCAGAACTCCAAAGAAACAAAGAGATGGTCAGCAAGAGAAAAATCAGGAAGAAAATGTAACAAGTGATGTGTTACAAGATAATTTGGTTCTTTCTGTAGATAATATTTTTAAGTCTTGAGTAGTATATTCAGGGGCTTCATTTCACGCCACACCCATATGAAATATTTTCTAGATTATGTTCAAGGTGATTTTGGATAGGTTCATTTGGTTGATCATGCACCATGCAAAATTGATGGAATGGGAAAGGTAAAAATAAAGCAAAGGAATGGAAACCAATGATTTTTGAAAGAGGTAAGACATGTTCCATATCTAAAGAAAAATCTTATTTCAACAGGGAAGTTGGAAAGTGAAGGTTGTATATCCATATTTACAGATAAGGTGAGGAAGGTCACCAAAGGGTCATTGGTGATAACAATAGGAGAGAAGGTAGGTACATTGTATTTATGTATGGGTAATAATGAATCTACTATCTCTTTAGCTTCTACAAGAGTGGATACAACACCGTGGAATCATAGGCTTGGACACATGAGTGAGAAGGGGATGCAGATACTTCACAAAATAAATTTGTTTCCAGATCTTAAACAAATTGATTTGGATTTTTGTGAGCACTGTGTTTATGGAAAACATAAGAGAGTCATATTTCTCAGAGTTGGAAAATAAAAGAAGAGTGAAAGGTTAGAGATTGTGCATACATATGTATGGGGACCAGCTCAGGTATCATCTCTTGGTGGCTCTCGTTATTATGTTACTTTTATTGATGATGCAACTAGAAAAACTTGGGTTTATTGCATTCGACAAAAATCTGATGTTTTTGATACCTTTAAGAAATGGAAATCTTTGGTTGAGAATGAGACATGAAAAATGTTGAAGTGTCTCAGATCATACAATGGAGGTGAATATTGTAGTAATGAGTTTGATTATTATTGTTCATACCATGGGATTCGTAGAGAGAAAATTGTTCCAAGAACACCACAAGAAAATGGTGTGTCAGAAAGGATGAACAGGACAATCATGGAGCGTGAAAGGAGTATGAGATTGCATGTTGGGTCACCCTTATAGTTTTGGGAATATGTTGTAAATATTGGTGTTTACTTAATAAACATATGACCTTCAAGCTCTTTAGATGGTGAAATTCCATAGGAGGCATGGACAGGTAAAAAGATAAACTATTATTTTTTAAGACTTTCGTTTGTGAAGCATTTTTCCATATTGATAAAGAAAATAGAACAAAGCTTGAGGAAAAATCCAAGAAGTGTACCTTTATTGGATACGGTATTAATGATTTTGGTTATTGCTTATGGGATTATGAAAATCACAAAATCATTTGGAGTAGAGATATCATATTCAATGAGAAGGTCATGTACAAAGATTAATAGGAGAGAAAGAAACATGAAAAATAAAAACCAGAATACATAGTGCTTGATGAGATCACTGAAAAATAAATTCCAAAAGTACCAAAAAATAAAAATGTACAACAACAGGAGTAGAAAGTACCTCAAACTCCTACAAGTTTTGTTAGAATATCTACCAAGTTAAGTAGACCCCCTGAACGATACTCTCCTTCATTGTATTATTTATTGTTGACTGATTTTGGTGAACCAGAATGTTATGAAGAGGCAATGTAGGTAGATAATAAAAAGAAGTGGGAGCAAGGCATGAAAGAGGAAATGGATTCCTTGGTAAAAAATAGGACTTGGGACTTGGTTCAGTTGCCTATAGGAAAAAGATCATTGCAAAATAAATGGTTTTACAAGTTGAAGGAAGAAGATGGAGGAAAAAAGAGGTACAAGGCTAGACTTCTTGTAAAGGGGTTTGCAAAAAACAAAGGTATAGATTTTGATGAAATATTTTCTCCTATTGTTAAGATGACTTCAATTAGGACTATTTTAAGTCTTGTGGTGGTAGAAGATTTGCATTTTGAACAATTAGATGTAAAAACATAATTTCTCCATGGCGATTTGGATGAAGAGATTTATATGCAGCAACGATAGGGGTATGAGGTCAAATGGAAAGAAAATTTGGTATGTAGTTTGAATAAAAGATTGTATGGCCTAAAGAAAGCTCCAAGGAAGTGGTATTTGAAGTTTGGCAGGTTTATGACAGAACAAGATTATAGCAGATGTCATTCTGATCACTGTTTTTATTTTAAAAGGATAAAAAATGGAAGATATTTTATCTTTCTATTGTATGTAGATGACATTATTGTTACAGGGTCTAATATGAAGGATATAAATGTGCTCAAGAAGAAATTATCTAATTCATTTGTGATGAAGGATTTGGGTGCTGCAAAGAAAATCCTTGGTATGAGAATAATAAGAGAGAGGAAAAATCACAAATTGATAGTGTCTCAGGGTGAGTACATAGAGAAGGTGTTGGAGTGGTTTAGAATGCGGAATGAAAAACCAGTTAGTACAATTTTGGCTAGCTATTTCAAATTAACCAAGGAAACGTGTCCCAAGACACAGGAGGAGATAAAATACATGTCCAAGGTCCCTTATTCATCAACAATTGACAACTTGATGTATGCAATGGTTTGCACAAGACCAGATATTGCACATGCAGTGGGAGTTGTGAGAAGGTATATGAAAAATCCAGGTAAAGAACATTGGGAGGAACTAAATTGGATTCTCAGGTATTTGAGAGGTACTTTTACTCATGCATTATGTTTTGGAGGTTCAAACACTTTTCTACAAGGATATGTTGATTCATATATGGCAGGTGATAAAGATATCATTAGGAGCACCATAGGGTATGTTTTTACTGTAGGTGGAACAACAATAAGTTGAATTTAAAAACTATAAAAGGTTGTTGCACTTTTAACAACAGAAGAATATTATGTTGTTGCTACAGAGGCTAGTAAGGAAATGATTTGGTTACACGGTTTTATGGAAGAATTGGGAAAGAAGCAGGAGAATAATAGGTTGTACTGTGACAGTGAGAGTGTCATTCATCTTGTAAAGAACTCATCCTTCCATTAAAATACTAATCATATATAACTCAGGTACTATTTCATATGATCTGTCTTGGAAGATGGACATTTGAAGTTGGAAAAGATACATACTAGCCAAAATGTTGCAGACATGTTAACAAAGGGAGTAACTAGGGAGAAACTGAGTTCCTGCTCAGTTTCAGTCAGTATTCAAGCATGAAGGTGAAGATGAGAAATTTTCCAGGTCCAATAAGGATCATAGTATAGCAGATACAACAATAATGGAATTGTTGTGATCAGTCTCAAAGTGGGAGATTATTGGTTGTGGAGCTTGATTATCTTCCTAATTCTTAGGTCTTTATTTTCATCCATGTTTATTGATCCCGATTTAGGAGCAGAATGAACTAATTAACAGAATGAATACAAAAAACACAGAGATAAGAAGAATAATACAAATATCTAGTGAACGATATCTTCTATTAAATAATTAAATAGGTTGAAACGTTAAAACTACAGAAATGAAACTTGCTCGAATTGTGGTAGTTATATTTGAGGAGAGATGTGGCTGCAATGCGCATCTGTATGAGCATAATGGATTAAAATGAGGCTCCATAGGCCTTTTTGATATTACTCATGAATGCCAAAAACCTAGACATCCAAAAACCTAACTCTAGAAGGTAAAACACCAAAAGTTATGTGGGCCCTATAGGTAAGTTGGTGTAATTTGGTACCTCAAGTTCCTAGGGTCATAACGTTTTCATACGACCTCCGTTTTAGGCATGTGACAACCTGTTGGAAAGGTTTTTCAGATATACATACATTATGTCGTCAGACTCTAACCCTGTTTACATAATGACTATGGTGAGTAAAAAAAACAATGTTTAGGGGCCCAAAACAACCCTGTAAGTACAACAAGATGTGATGACATAAAAACATACAAAATAATCCAGTTGGATTAGGTGAGAGGCCACCTGTGTCCAACTAGAGAATGTGTGAGGCTTCAGACAACCCCAGAAGTGTAGAACTCACAATTATAAAGCAGTACAGAAAGATGTGATGAATAAAAAATGGACATGAGGAGTCAGTTGGAATAGTTAGGTGGCCACTAATATCCACCTGGATCAATCCTCCCCCCTTAGGAAGCAATGGTCTCCATTGCGTTAACCCCCCCCATCAGGTGAGGAAAATTCTGTTGGATTTGGCCCCGGGTGAGCCACTTGCCTTGGTGTACGAGTTTCCCTACCTTGACAACCTGATAAATCTGAATTCGTTGTTGGAGGGTGCCCTTGAACTGTGTGTCCACTATCTAATTGGTGGATGCTTGTTCCATGCAGTCAGGGTTGAGCTATGTTGGTGTCAGTTGTTCGACGATCTCAAAGGTGTCTAATAAGGGTGGAAAATATGGCCGAAGGAGGTCCACATTGAATATTGGATGCATACCAAGGAAGGATGGAGTGTTGAGCTCAAAATCATTGTTACACACACCCTTGGTGATAGTGTAAGGCCCATAACAAAGTGGGCGAAGCTTTCGATGGGGCCCGGTGAGATGCTCCTTCTACAAATGTAACCATAATTTTTCGCCAACCTGAAACTGGTGTGGTACCCTGTGTTTATCATGGCACTGCTTGTACTGAGCATTGGATTTCTGCAAAATCTCTTGGACCTGTTAGCAAATGTGTTGAATCCACTCAATGAATCTGGTGGCTTTGTCAATCGAAAACTGATAAGGGGAAGAGTATGTATGTGCGGTGGAAAGAGGAAGTGCAACATCAATGGGTCCCAAGGGTTGGAATCCCATACCCACTTGAAATGGGCTATGGATGGTGGAACTATGGAGTCCCATGTTGTAATTGTGTTGGACATATGTGAGACTCTTGTCCCATGTACGAGGATGCTTAGAATTGTGCATGCACGGGATCTGCACAATCATCTGATTGATGACCTCAGTTTGTCCATTGGTTTGGGGTTGGAAAGAAGTGGATTTTGTGAGATTGGTGTCCAAAAAAGACCAGAGACTCGACCAAAAGGTGTTGAGGAACCTGTTGTCTCAGTCGGAGATGATGGTCTGTGGTATCCCAAAGTGAACCCAAACTTTTTCGAAGAAGAGCTTGGAAGTATCTCTCACTGTGACATTCTTCTTACAGGCTGTGAGGATGGACATCTTCGAAAACTGATCAACGACCACAAACACACGGTCATTTTCATGCTTGGTGGACGACAAACTAGACATGTAATACATGGATATGGATTCTCATGGCTTGTCGAGAATAGGAAGAGAGGTGTATAAGCCTTTCTTCTTGATGGATGGATTGGAAATGGCACAGACAGTGCAAGATCTGATATACTCGTTGATGTCTTGTCGAAGTTTCGACCAATAAAAATGTTTTTGAAGAATGACCACATTTTTCTCTACGCCAAAATGTCCTGCCACCTAACTATAATGGGATTCCAAAATAAGCTTTGAATGCTCACTTGTAGGAACATAAAGATGGCCTAGGTGGCATAAGAGTCTGCCCTAAATGTGAAAATCATTAACAGTGGCACCTGTACCCAAGAGATGATATGTGGTGGCGAATTTTGGATCTTGCTGGTAAAGTTGGGGCCACTCCGATGTTTCATGTCCACATGAATGGAGCATAGTGGTGAGTGCAGCCACAGGAGGTCGACTGAGGCAGTCAACACCATGATTGGAGATACATGTCTTATACTTGATGTTGATATGGAACTGTTGTAGGTAGGTGGACCACTTCTGATGGAAATCGTTATGCAATTTCCCATGTGTCTGTATGAATTGCAGAGGCTTGTGATCAGTGTGTATGATCTCTCTTTCCCTAGAATGTAATGTTTCCATTGACGACAAGATTGTACAATGGAATACATTTCTTTGTCATAGGTGGGGTATTTTCGAACAATACTGGAGAGTGTCTCACTATGGTATTCCATTGGATGTCCGTGCTAAGTGAGAACTATGCCCACAACATAGTCAGATGCATTAGTCTCAATCTCGAATGGTTGTTGTAGATCAACCAAGGAGAGTACTCGAGCTGAGAACAAACGATGTTTCATGTATTCGAATGCTCGTTGATGCTCCTTCCCCCACACAAAATTTTCCCTACCACCTCCCTTGGTCACCTGGTTGAGGGCCCATGCAATATGGGAGAATCCCAAAATGAACCGTCGGTAAAAATTGGCTAGTCCCAAGAAGCTTCGAAGCTCGGTCAATGTGGTCGGGGCTGGCCAGTCACGAATGACTTGGATCTTGGCTGGATCAACATGTAACCCATGCTCATCAACAATGTATCCCAGGTATTGGACCATGTTCATTCCAAAAGATAATTTTTCCAAGTTGGCATAAAGCTTGTGCTGCCACAGAGTGCTAAAAACCTGCTAAATATGTCGCATGTGCTCCTCCCACATTATATTGAAGATGAGGATGTCATCCAAATATACTACCACAAAGGCTTTGGTGAAGGGTCTCAATACATCATCCATCAACCTCATGAAAGTGGATGGTGCATTTGTTACGCCAAAGGGCATGACTAGCCATTCTTAGAGACCTTCTTTAGACTTGAAGGTTGTCTTCCAAACATCAGTTGGTTCGATGGGAACCTGGTGGTAGCCAGACTTCAGGTCAATATTGTTGAAGAAATTTTCCCCCTTGAGTTGGTCAAGAAGGTCATCAATACTAGGAATAGGATAACAGATCATGACTGTGATTTTGTTTAAGGCTCTGTAATCAATGCAAAGTTGCCAAGTCTCGTCCTTCTTATGCACCAGTACAATCGAGCTTCTATAAGGGGGGAAGCTAGGTCTGATGTGCCCCTTTTGAAGAAGCTCTTGGATCTGACAAATGATTTCTTCATTCTCCATCATTGAGTGCCAATAGACTGGTCCATTAGGTATAGGTGCGTCGGGGGTCAGATCAATTGGATGCTTGACTTGGCAGTGTGTCGATACCCATGTAGGTGAGATGAAAATATCTCTGTATTCTTCCACGATCCCGTCCACTTTCTTTTGTTGCAAAGAGAGGCCTTGTGTAGAGGCCACAGATTTGGTGGTGACCTTTTGCTTACTATGAGCACGGATCACAAAGAAGATGAAATTCCCGGTCTATGAAATGACCTTACTGCATTTCTTAGCAGAGATTAAAGAAATAGCAGTAGACGGTGCCACCTCTAGGATCCTGTACAATTTTCTACCCAAAGTAATAATAACATTGCGGGGTCTAGACTCATACACAACATGATGCTTCCACAAATATGGTTGTCCTAAAAGAACATCACAAAATTCAAGGGGAGCAATATCACACAGTACCTCATCTTTGAAAGGCTTGATGTCATACGGTAGACGACATTGTTGGCTGACACAGAGATCTCTCTCTTGACGAAGCCAGCCGATGGTGTAGGGTTGTGGGTGCAGTGTCATTGGCAGGTTTAGTTGCTTGATGACCTCTGCTAAAATCAGGTTCTTCTTACTACCGTTTTCAACAATGAAATGAATCAGATCCCCCTTGACCCACATCTACGAGTGAAAGAGCCATTCCTCTTACTCTGGTTCTTCTAGTTTGCTTGGCCGGACTTTGGTGGTAGCGACTGTGGCACTGGTTTCAACATTGATAATCCTCTTCCCTCCTTCAGGATTTGACTCAGAATCAGAATCGACCTCTGACTCGGAAGCCTTCATATCGGCCACAAGGGACTGCTTGGAGCGACATTCGTCGGTGTTGTGCCAAGGACTATTATGGTACTCACACCATTTTCCCATGTCCTTCTTCATCTTTTCGTTGCCCTTCTTTTGTTGTGGCTTGGAAGGATTTTCCTAAGGGAAACCATCTCGAATTGGTCCATTGTTGTGTGGGTTGGGGTTTCCTTTGCCCTTCTTCGGTTGTGATGGGTTTGCAGATCCAAACTCTTGTCGTTTCTGCTTAAATTTTTGCTTGATCTTGACAACGTATCTATAATTCATGCCCAATGAGGCAATGTCCAGGAACTCCATTTCTATTTGAATGTATCTATGCAAACAATCATGGTATTTGAGCACCAGATGACGCTCAAAATATTTGATACCCAATTTGGTGCATAGGGTATGTAAAATATTGGTGAAGTCTGTTATTGTCTGGTCCCTTTCTTGACGTAGGGTGGTCCATCTGGTGTACTGGTCCTCGTAGCTTCCAATAGGGTAGTATTTTTCTTTAATGGCATCTTGGAAGGAATACCATGTAGGGGCCACCACAAAAATTGCAGATTCATCCATGAACCTTTGCTCAAAGTAAGTATCCCACCAGTATTTAACATGGGGAATGACCTTGAGGAGTGCAAAAGTGATATTTTCCCTATCGGAAAAATTGTGGACTGAAAAATATCCTTCGAGCATATTCAACCATTTATATACAACATTCGCATCTACCAGTCCTTAAAATAATGGAATATCAAAATTTACCTGTACCTTGAATGGGGTTGCATGGCTGCTTGATGAAGATGCTTCTCTCGTGGTCAACCGTCGAAGGATTTGCACGAATTTGTCCATCATTTCGTTCCTTTGTCATGCAAGGGATTCCTTAAGGAAAATTTTAATAGGATCTCCTGCTCCATCACATTTCTTTTTGTCTCCCATGGGTTGTTGTCGAGCTCAGCGCGGACTATCTGTTAATCGCTCGATTGGTTTGAGTCCCAACTTCTTGTACCCAAACCTTGTCAAGGACATACACGAAACAAAATAAATGAAGAGAAGACTGCTCTGATACCACTGATCCAGTTTTAGGAGTAGAAAGAACTGATGAACAAATTGAATACAATAAACACATAGATCGAAAGAATAACACAAATATACAATGAACAATATCTTCTATTAAATAATCAAATAGGTTGAAACTATAAAACTGCAGAACTGAAACTTGCTCGAATGGTGGAAGCTATCTCTGAGGAGAGATGTGGCTGCTACGGGCATCTGTATGAGAAGAATGGATTAAAATGAGGCTCCATAGGCCTTTTTTATATTACTCATGAATTCCAAAACCCTAGACATCCCAAAACCTAACCCTAGAAGGTAAAACGCCAAAATTTATGTGGGCCCTATAGGTAAGTTGGTGTAATTTGGTACCTCAGCTTCCTAGGGCCGTAATGTTTGCATACGACCTCTGTTTTAGGCGCGTGATAGCTCGTTGGAAAGGTATTTCAAAGATTTACACATTTCTCCATTAGACTCTGACTCCATCTACAATATGATTGTGGCGAGTCAAAAAAACAACGTTTAGGGGCACAAAATAACCTTGGAAGTACAACAAGATGTGTTGACATGAAAAAATACAAAATAAGCCAGTTGGATTAGGTGAGAGGCCACCTGTATCCGGCTGGAGAATGTGCGAGGCTTTAAACATCCCCAGAAGTGTAGAACTCACAATTATAAAGCAGTACAGAAAGACATGCTGAATAAAAAACGTACACGAGGAGCTAGTTGGAATAGGTGGGTGGCCACCAATATCCACCTGGATCATTTATACCCCATGAAGAGTGTACACCCCTCCATGTAGGGGGGGATTTCTCCCCCTATGGGATTCATGGGCAAGTGGGCCCCCAGAGGGGGTTCGAGGGTGAAGCCCCAGAAGGAAAAATTGCTATGTAAATGTATATTGTAATTTCATAGTAAATTTGGACCTTTCATTATAAGGTCACAGATATGACAATAGAATTTATGTTAGGGTTTTTTCCCTATAAGGAAACCCTCTTTTAAGAGGGAATTGTATTGTGGTTGTGTATCATTGCGAATATTGTATTCCGAGATAAGAGACTGTGAGAGAAACAAGAATAAGTTACAATGCGTGTGTTGTAGGTTGTATCCCTTCATTTTTTTGGATAATAAAAAGGAAGTACCTAGAAATTTCTTTGGTGGGTGTATCCCACACTGGGTGAACCATGCATATCTGTGTCTCTATTGTATTTTGTATCTTCTATGTTTTATTTCCACATTTTTATTTTATTTTATTGTTCAACGATCTTGTTTTTCTAACAATAAACCCAAGTTTTTATAGTTTCATCATCAATAAAAATAACATAATAATGATAGCCACCAAGAGATGATACCTGAGTTGGTCCCCATACATCTGTATGCACAATATCTAGCCTTTCACTCTTATTTTCTTTTCCAACTTTGAGAAATATGACTCTCTTTTGTTTTCCATAAACAGACTGCTCACAGAAATCCAAATCAATTTGTTTAAGATCTGGCAACAAATTCCTTTTGTGAAGTATTTGCATCCCCTTCTCACTCATGTGTCCAAGCCTATGATGCCACAGTGTTGTATCCACTCCTGTAGAAGCTAAAGAGATAGAATAGTTAGTATTACCAGTACATAAATACATTGTGCCTACCTTCTCTCCTTGTGTTATCACTAGAGATCCTTTGGTGACCTTCCACACCTTATCTGTAAATATGGATATAAAGCCTTCACTTGCCAACTGCCCTATTGAAATTAGATTTTTCCTTAGATATGGAACATGTCTTACCTATCTCAACAACCATTGGTTTCCATTCCTTTGCTTTATTTTTATCTTTCCCATTCCAACAATTTTGCATGGTGCATCATCACCTAAATGAACCTGTCCAAAATCACCTTGAACATAATCTAGATAATGTTTCCTATCAGGTGTAGCATGAAATGAAGCCCTTGAATCTACTACCCAAGACTCAAAAATATTATATACAAAAAGAAGAAAAGCATCTTGTAACACATCACCTGTTACATTTGCTTCCTAATTTTTCTCCTATTGTCCATCTCTTTGTTTCTTTGGAGCTCTGCAGTATTTCTTCAGATGTCCTTTCTTCCCACAATTCCAACACTCTATATTTTTCAGTCTGGATTTGGTTCTTCCCTTCCTAGAATTCCCACAGTTCCATGAGCCCTTTCCTCTATCCTTTTTTATTCCATTTTTATCCATAGTCAACGCATTACCTGATGTCTCACATGTGCTTTTCTGTCGCATTTTATCGATAAGGATAAAACCAACAACATCATCAAATTTTAGAGTGTTTGAACCAAAGATAGAGTTACGTATAGACATGGCCAAGCCATTCCATATTTTTGGAAATGAGCACAATATTAGAAGAGCCCCAACCTCATCATCAAAGTCCACTTTTACATAACTTAGCTAATTAGTAACTGTATTAAATTCATTTAAATGATCTACAATAGACCCACCTTCTAACATATTCATATTAAATAATCTCTTCATTAGAAATACCTTATTGGATGAAGAGGGTTTTTCATACAGTTTATCCAATGCATACATCGTCTCCTTCCTTATCTTTTCTTTTGAAATATTGAAATCCACCAACGCTGCCAGGCTCAGCCGTATCATTCCTAGTGTCTTTTTGTCAAGAACCTCCCATTCTTCGTCCTTCATGGCCATCGAATTCTTTTCTATTCCGCCCAATGGTAGGAATAGATCCTTCTAATATAAATAATCTCCCATATGCATATTACATAACTGGTAGTTTTGGTCGTTAAATTTCTCAACCCTAAACTTTCCATCTTCCGCCATTTCTCCCACTCGAACCAAGAACCCTATTTTTCTACGAGTTACCTTTCGCTTTGATACTAGTTGTTAGAAAAAAAGGATTGCAGAGCAATACAATAAAATAAAATGAGGAAATAAAACATAGAAGATACAGACTACAATAGAGACATAGGTATACATGGTTCACCCAGTGTGGGCTATGTCCACCAGAGAAATTTCCAGGTCCTTCCTTTTTATTATCCAACAAAATGAAATGATACAACCTAGAACACACCCACTATAACTTCCTCTTATTTCTCTCACAGTCTCCTCTCCCGGAATACAATAATCACGATAATACACAGTCGCAATAAAATTCCCTCATAAAATAGGGTTTCCTTCTAGGGAAAAAAACCCTAACATAACTTCTACCGCTAGATCTATGACCTTATAATGAACGGTCTAGATTGACTACAAAATTACAATATTTTACAAGGAAATTTTTTCCAATATTTCACTTCGGGGGCGTTGCCCCCGAATCCCCCTCCGCCCCCCCTTGGACCCCCCTGGCGATAGTTGTGGTGGGTAAATCACCTCCACACCCCCCTGTTAGGAAATGGCATCTAAGCACAACTAAAACAAACCTCTGAATCAGGGAGATAATCAGGCTCCAGAACCAATAGCTAGATCCTTCCCTAGTGGAGTCACTAATTATGTTGTATAATTATCTTCCTTATGGATAAGTGATACCTCTCACTGATTTTCCCAAGATCAGTGATAGACTGTGGATATATCACTAAGGATTTCCTCTAGATATTAAATACATGCATTGCAGTTATGCTAAAAGAGGAGGGGGAAAACATACCTTTTCCTGATGGTTATCGCATAGCTTCTTATGGTGATGCAACTCCTAGATCTGATACTTAGATCCTATAACTAATCACCTGCACGCAATAGAACAACCAAACCCTTCTCAAAATCCTTTAATAATAAAGAGTCAAATTATGTATGAAATTCAATCTTCCTTGCTCAAGAAAAGATAGATCTAGCAATTTAATATATGCAACAAACATAGATCACACCAATTGGAATGGAAAAACCATAGATCTATATAAATTCAGGAGAAAATTACATCAAGTGAAGAGACCTTGATACTTTTTAAAGAACTCATCCAACTCCAATCTCTTTGAGAATTCCTTCCTTATCCTTCTCAACAATGAGATAAGAAATATAAAGACTATAGAAATCTCTCCTTGGTTATTTTGGTAGCATAAGCTTGTCTTTTAATTGAAATCTCCTACCTCTTGATTTGGCCTTATTTTATAGAGTGATGGAGGAGGTTCTAAAGATAGGTTCAAATCTTGGAAATTGATGAACAACAAGTCAAGAACCAGTTCTAGAGCTTACGATGCACCATGGATAGCCTATCCTGATATGATCTCCTCCAAATTCCTCAATTCTAGAAGATTCAAGAGCATGGATAATTTTAAGGATGGAAATTTATATTAAAATTGTAGAAACATGGGCTAATCTTACTGGTCCTTAATATGAAAAATGTAAAATGTTTGGTGATACTTTTGTAAAAATATTCAAATTTATAAGGATTTTATATAGTTTCTATAAACTTTTGAAGATTTAAAGGTAAAATAATTTTATTCTATGGAATTTGGGTGAATCATTTTTAGAAAAAATGGAAATTAGCGAATCTTTTTTTGGGAAAAACCATGGAAAATTAGCCTATTTGTGAAATTTATCCCCTAAAATCATCTATGCTTAAGAGGCAATCATTTGTTTCACAAGGAAAACTACGACCATGCACAAAATCAAGTAATTTTTAGTTTTGGCAAGTATTTTCTGGCAGGATGACATAAGTAGGTCCTTGATGAGGCCCAAAGTGAGAAATAAAGGTATAAGAAGTATATAGTAGAAAAATTATGTACATCATATATTTCGTTAAGCTTCCCTACTTCCAACCTACTTAATCTAAACTTAGTCCATTTCTCATGAATGAAATAAGGTAAATTCTAGAAGGCGGTTTGCAAGTTTTTCCTTACAAGGCTCAATAACAATCCCTCTATACATCTTGTTGTCTAAGTGCCTCTTATTGTTAACTAGCATGTAGTTTCTCTTTCCATTTCTTCTCTCGAGTCAAATATTGAGAAACCCATCGTTCTTGCATTTGTTGAATGACCTGTTGATGGGTATCCTTATGGATGATTCCTAGCTCGTACAACTCTCGTTTCCCTTTCCAACACTAAAGATCAATCTTTAATTGTACAAAAGCATAAGTATTTGTAATAATATCATCTAAAATGGTATTGATCATTTATTGGACATGTACAAAGGTATCAATAGAATTTTCTTTCAAATCCATACGGTTTGAAATCTTATCAGGGGGATTTCTTGCTCTATGACATCCAAGATGATTTCCAAATTAATATTTTTTCTAGGAACCTAATGTCTAGATGCATCCTTGAGGAGTATTTTTCTAAGTTTTTTTTAATTTTGTGCCTTCAACTTCTTGTTTTCCCTAACCAATTCCACATATGTAGTTTTGCGTAGCCATAAATTATTGGAGAACTAGAAATATATTCTAGCTTACATCATTTCGATTTGATTGTACCAAAGGTTCCTGCAATTTGATTTCTCTTGTGTAAGGATGGGTGGACTAGTGTCTCAACATATTTCTCCATTGTATATGTAGCAAATTCCCCTAGGGTTTCTTCAATAGATTCTTGCCTTATTTCTATAGCCAAGATATTTCCCAATTTTGTAGAAATGTTTTCTCCATATTTTATGACCTTAATTTTGGTTATTCACTATGTGGGTTGAATTTGAGAAGAAGGAGCATTTGTTGGACGATTTATATGGTTCCTAGGTCCAAAAACCCTAATTCTATCTGGAAATCGTTCTTTTGTACTAGGGTTATCTTGAAATAAGGTTATTTTTACAAATACATCTCATGATCCCCCATTTTTCATTATCTATGTTGTGAATGACAACTTAATAATACCATGATGATATAAACTTGTTTCAGGGTTTCTTCCCCTCTATGTAGTGGCAGTCATTTTGGTAAGGCTCTTCCCTAAAAAAATAAGGTAAATTGACATACTCTTAGACTTTCAAATGTAGCAGCAACCTAATATGATAATGAAAAAGTAAATTTAAATGACCCTCGTGGGTTATGTATTTTTGAATCTAGAATGCCACCTCATTCCATGGGGAAATGATGAGTTCTCAAAGAACTCCCTTGTTCCAATATTTGGCTTGTGCACCCCTACAGATGAACTGATTCCATGAATCCTTAGCTATTTCCTTACTCTTGAACCATATTTCTCCTTTCCTCTAGATTTGTATAGCACATGCAATAGCTCCTGTGAAATGGGCATGAATAACCCACATAGATGGGTGTTATCTCCATCAAATGATTGTATAAATTCTAGGGCCACTTATTGATCAAAACCTTGAAGACGCTCAAAATAGATGAGTCATCCTACCTACACAAAAATATCCATGATTGCATCGTTTGACTTTATTTTTATTCAAGTTGTTCTTGGCGGAGGAACAATGCCAAGGCACCCTATAGAGGATTTGGAAAAGCCTCCCTGCTTTAGGCCTCAAGCTAGCTCTTGGGATAGAGGGGGTAACCCTCAAACACTCAAAAAGATTGTTGTTTAGAGTCACCTCAAAAACATCTCTGTTATACACACTTTAATGCCAGATTTCGATGGTTGTAGGGAAACATAATGTTGGAGGAAGAATGCAGACTAGACATAATATCTATAACTAAACCCCCATACGAGGGCCTTTCCTTTGCGAACCTTTATCCCACATTTCACACACATAAAGATAAAATGATGAAATATGCAGAAGTTAAAAGAAAAAATATTTCTCAAGTACCAGTGGAAATGGCATGGAAAGCCTTAGCACTGAGGAATAAACAAGAATATCATACAGTCTAATAAAGATGGCAATCCTAGCATTTCTGATAAGAAATAAAACGTATTGGAAATATCCATATCATTCCAATACTATGTAAGAAAATAAATTGGACATCTTCACCTGCAACCCATAGTTAAATAGCAGTTATAAAATGTAAATAATCTTGACTTCAAAGCATGGAATTATTTATTACTAATAGCCACTGATATACATTTTACCCATTGCAAAGCATTTAAAAGACGAATAACCAACTCAAAATATTCAAACCGATCAATAAAAGATACGGAGAATAACAGGCATCTACATTGAGTCATTGCTTGACATAATATTCAAAGAAAGTCACAAAGACAAAACTGGGAACAATTTTGCAATATCAATCTTCATAACTTGAACAAAATCATTCATGAGTTCATAGCCACTTAAGAGAAAAGTTTTTGATAGAAAAAGAAAGATTACATAAGTTGAGAGACAAAAAAAATATAGTTGGTTCCTTGATCTGCTATGAAAATAATGGCCCTATGGGCTCTTGAGAAGTTCATCCTCTCTCCTGCAAAAAAACTATGACCCCTTCTTCCTCTCCAATGTTGCCTTTTATCCTCACTTGTATGCTAATTTCCAGCCCTCATTTGTGTAACTGAATTCTAAATTTAAACTTAAAGAACCTTGGCTTTGAGATGGCTGAAAATAATTTAAAAGGTCAAGCATTTGGTGAAACTAATTCCCAAGAAAAAGGTAGGTGGGCCTGTAGGTTATACTGCCAACTGTTCTACTTTTCCCTAAAAATTGGGAAGCCTTTCAGGTTTTCAATACTTACTCAATGGACCCTTATAAATCAAAACTCATAGAGCCACCTAAATATGACCATAAACATATGTTTTCCTCTTTTGATGCCTTTCAAAATTATATATTGGTCTTAAAATAAGGAAGTGACAATTATTTACTTGAATTCCCATTCAATCCAGATAACATTTATTGTGGAGCCACTTAAATATGGGCAAGCCAAAAACCCGATACGCTGCAAATCCACATCTACAGAAAATTTATGAAGAGTCCCTACGATATAGTTTCCATTCTCTTCATTCTTTTATCAACTAAATTTTGTAAACTTTTGCAAACATCAATAAAACTTATGCGAACCTCAGCAATGAGTTTGAATCCAGTACATCTACATAAATTGTTTGTACTAGATTCATGTTGAAGATTCTTTGAACTTGGTCTCAAAAAAAAATTTAAACAACAATGGCATACGTTACTTGTAGATTGAACATGCCTTCAAATGGCATATGATTTGCCAATAAATCTCATCAATATGATACCCTGTATTCCCAAGATCATCACAAATATTTTCTACTTGGAGTCTATTTTACCCTTTTAATAATGACAGCAAAAGAGAAACATCAACACTGATTTTTCTTATTATTGAAGCACTAAAATTAAATTTATCTACCATTAATTAGTTGGATGGACAGACTTAATTTACCCAATCCTCCAACATTCATCTCCTATAGTATGAAACTTCACTTTAAGTTCTGAACACAATTCATGAAATTGTCTTTTAGACCATTCTCTTTGACCTAAGATTTAGCCTTCTCTTCAATTTCAATTTCTTCAATGTCAACATATGCATTCAAAAAAATATAAGCATCCAGGTGACCATTGGATGGACGTTTGTTAGAAAAATTGGAATTAAACTTGTACGAGACTTAAGTTTTGTTTTAATTTTGAAATGCATCAATGCCAAACATGTGGCATCGATCAGATGAATTTGGAGGCATTCAATCAATAGCATAACTTGTTATCCAAACTTGGAAATAGATTTGATGGAAATGTCGGCATGGAACTTTGAGGTGAATAGATAAAAACTTTATAGCATTTGAACGATTTTAATCACCAAGACTTTATTCTTTCCCACCTTCACATTTATTTGCCTTCAAATCATCGATGACGACAATTGCATCATTGCAAGAAAAATAACCCTTGAAGCTCCAAAGATATTGCATTTGTAGTGAGACGTCATCGAAGGGAGAATTAATGGGCATAGTGAAGAAAAATATTACCTTCACAGTATTTATTATGAGTTCAGATTCATGTCAAAATCATGAAATGATGGGTATCAAGTCCTAAAAGAAAATATTCCACTTGCTAAGCTTCATCAACACCTCTTTGTTTTGGGGGTGGTCTCCACGAATGAAATGTTGCAAGTCCTTCAAGTTCTTTTTCTTAACTCCATCGAATTCATCCATGCTCCAGTTCTTTTCATCGATACTTTTATAGCCACAAAATAAAGGGATGCCTGTGTATTTTTCACGTTGAGACCTAATGTATCCAATTCAATTGCTCAACCAAAAACCTTCTCAATTTCTCAATATGAGGTCAATAAATTTTACCACAGTCAATATTATGACACAATATTCATTTCCTGATTTGGACCATGATAAGGATCTTGACCAATGATGAAAACTCTATCTTTATCAAATGAGTATATTTTCTGTTGGACAGGTAGTTCGAAGAACGAAGAATGAGGACATGCGCAAAAGGAGGAAGGAAAGAAGTTAGACATGCAAAAGCATATAGATGCACACAAGAAGGAAGGACAGTAATCGGGAGCATAAAAGAAACATGCAAGCGTAAAGATAGGAAAAAGTACGCTCGAACAATGAGTTGTCATAGGATTTTGGGGGATAAGTGAATAGGGTTTTGAGCCCTAAATCCTATGTATAAATATGTAATGGGTCAGGTAGAGTAGGTTGTTGATGTTGAGAAAATAGTTGGTTCTTCGCTGAGAGTAAGAGAATAGACTGAGAATGAGATAGAGTCTATGTCTGGAGGCTTAGGGAGAGTTTGCAGAGAGAGGCTTGCACTGTAGAGAGGCTAGGTAGGATGAAGAGGTACATCATGATGTATCTATTGTAAGCGTAGTACGCAAGCCTGAGATTAATTACAGAAATAATAATAAAGAATCCAATTTAATTGCTCCACCAAAAACCTTCTCAATTTCTCAATATGAGGTCAATAACTTTTACCACATTAAAGATGATGACACAATATTCATTTCTTAATTCGGACCATGATAAGGATCTTGACCAATGATGAAAACTTTATCTTTATCAAATGAGTATAGTTTATGTTGGACAGACGGTTCGAAGAACGAATAATGAGGGCACACGCAAAAGGAGGAAGGAAAACAGTTAGACATGCAAAAGAAGATAGATGCGCAAAAGAAGGAAGGACAGCAGTCAAGAGCATAAAAGCAGCATACAAGCACAAAGATAGGAAAAAGTACACCTGAACAATGAGTTGTCATAGGGTTTTAGGGGATAAGAGAATAGGGTTTTGAGCCCTAAATCCTATGTATAAATATGTAATGGGTTAGGTAGAGTAGGTTGTTGATGTTGAGTGAATAGTTGGTTGTTCGCTAAGAGTAAGACAATAGACTAAGAGTGAAAGAGAGTCTATGTATGAAGGTTTAGGGAGAGTTTGCAGAGAGAGGCTTGCACTATAGAGAGGCTAGGCAAGATGAAGAAGTACACCATGATGTATCTATTGTGCGTAGTAAGCAAGCCTAAGATTAATTACAGAAAGAATAATAAAGAAGCCAATCGTTGTGGACGTAGCCCAAAGTTTCGGTGAACCATGTTAAACTCTGTGTCTGAATGTCTTTTTATGGGATCTTTCATTAATGTTTTATTTATGCATAATTAGATCCAGATCTGTTTATTAGCTTATTGTTGCGAAGTAAAGATGAATGTTACAGTGAATAGTTTATTTTGCAATCTATGTCACAAGTATGTTGCATAATTAAAGTTTATTAATTAATCATGGGAAAAGGAACAAGGAATACAACACACAAGGTAGATAAGTAGGAATGAACATGCTAATGGCCTCACATCCCCTCATCCCTGCAGAAACTTGGTTCCTGCAGACCCAATAAATGCCTCGAGTGAGAGTTCACTTGCATGTAGGTGATGTCGAAAGGGTTAGTGTCTACAGGGTTTGTTGGTTAAATAAATTGAACCTAGGGTCTTACAACTGTGCGTCAACATTTTCCAAGGCACTGATTACCAAAGCAGGAGAAGGATTGATGTGAAACTTTGAAAATTATTTCATATAATGTCTTTGGAGCTTGCCCAGAAGTCCATCCAACCAAGCCTCTTCAATGAGAAGGTCCTCAACACCGAAAAAAAATAAAATTGCTCCATAAAGTTTTAGGTAAAAAATTTGTAGTTACAACATATGACTCCAGTTAGGGGATGATGTTTCTCTCTGAGGCATCAAGAGCTACAGACCTGTGCCTTCTATCATTACACATGGATTCATTCTCCATTCAAACATCCACCTTTCATGTTATGTTGCTTAAAAAAAAAACAAACACTATTCCCAAAAACTATAATATTCCAGATATAAAAAGGTATGCAAATGTAATATTCCAGATATAAAAAGTATGCAGAATAGAAAAAAATGCTAGAAATGGTAGATGAACAACAATATAACTAGAACAACACCACAATAATACTGAAATGATACCAGAATAACACCAGAAATAGCACTTTGATTACTGAGAGCAATGTTCACTTGCCTCTTCGAGGGGGCAACCTCCAGTCGAGCAAAGCTCTACTAAAATAATATCCAAGACAAAATTTCTCATACCCTCGACTCCTATTTATACTAAATATGTCTATCAAAAGAACCATCCAAAGGAAGATCTTTCTAGAAGCGGAAGCTTCTATCATTTCTTCTTACATTCGACTTATTCTTCCTTATTGATAGGCTTTATTAATATTGACCTTTATTACATCAGAATATATTATTCTACCTACATGAGGGGTTAGGTCCCTAACATGTCCTCCCCCTTAAAAGAAGCCTTGTCCTCAAGTCTTGAGATGTGGAAATTGTTGCAGAATGGTAGTTGATTCCCCAGTGGCATCTGTTGGGGTTGTATCTTTCCATTGGACTAACACTTCCTTGATGGTTCGTTGTTGCAGGCGAAGCTCACGCTGGTCCATAATTGCTTGTGGTTGTAGCCAAATGGAGCCTTCTTCATCCAACTTGGGAAGGTTGGTTTGAGTTTTGCACTTAGTTCCAATCACCTTCTTTAAGCAGGAAACATGAAAAAAAGGATGTAGCTTAGAATGACTGGGAAAAGCTAACTAATAGGCCACATGTCCCACACTCTTGAGAACGGTATAAGGACCATAAAATTTGGGCGTCAGTTTCTGACAATGGTCAGCCTTGAGGGAATTTTTCTTGTAAGGTTGTAGTCGAAGAAACACTTGATCCCCTTCTACAAATTGACGTTCAGAGCGACCTTGATCTGCTTGTTGCTTCATGTGATTTTGGGCCATGGCCAAATTATCTTTGAGGGTACGGAGAATAGCCTCTCGAACTGTAAGCGTTTGGTCAACCGCCTGGACCTTCGAGACACCTGGTAAATATGAGAGAACTGAAGGTGTATTTTGTCCATATACCGCTTCAAAATGAGTCATGCAGGTAGTTGTATGGTGTGAAGTGTTGTACCACCATTCAACTAGTGGTAACCATTGAGCCCACTGATTTTTCCTTTCCGAGGCAAAACACCTCAAATATGTTTCCAAACACTTGTTGACAACTTCAGTTTGACCATCAGTCTGGGGATGATAAGTTGTGTTGAGATGCAATTGGGTGCCTTGTAGATTGAATAGTTTTTGCCAAAAAATAGTTGGTGAAAGTTGGGTTGCAATTAGAAACAATAGAATGTGGCATGCCATGAATCTTGAAGACCTAATCCATGAAAAGTTGAGCCACATTAGATGTTGTAAATGGGTGTTGAAGAGCACATAAATGAGCATACTTGGAAACATGATCAACTTCCACCATGATGACTGATTTATTTCTCGATTTAGGTAAACCTATAATAAAATCCATAGAGATATCCCACCAAATTACAGGTGGAATCGGAAGCGGTTGTAGTGTGCCAGGAGATTTGACTATTTCTCCCTTGTTGCATTGACACACATCACATTCAGCCACAAAATTACGAACTCCATGTTTCATACCATCCCAGAAAAAAGAATGTTTGACCCTGTCATAGGTTTTGGTAAACTCGGAGTGCCCAGCTGTGGGTGTAGCATGAAGCTCAGAAAGTACCGTGGATTTAAGTTTTGATTGTTTACTTAAATACAAATGGCCTTTGTATCGAAGATCATCATGGTTCCAAGAGTACCTTGGGGAAACTGGAGAATCAGACTGCAATTGTTGTATCGGATGCGAACTTTTGGGATCGTGTAGCCATTCTTGGCGAACAACTTGGAGCCAATCTGGTATAATGAAGGAGAGAGAAAAAAGGGACCCTTCATCTTTATATTTTTTGGAAAGTGCATCAACAACCACATTGTCTTTGCCTTTCTTGTAAATGATCTCATAATCATATCCAAAGAGCTTAGTCACCCATTTTTGTTGCTTTAGGGAGGAAATGCATTGTTCCGGAAAATACTTGAGGCTTTGATGATCTGTCTTAATTTAGAAGCTTTGCCCCAATAGATAAGGGTGCCAAAGATCAACAACATGCATAATACTCAACATTTCCTTTTCATAGATTGATTTGTGCAAATTTCTCTCAGATAGTTGTTTGTTGGTAAAGGCTAAAGGCCGACCCTCTTGCATAAGGACGACGCCAATTCCTTTCCCTAAAGAATCACATTTAAGGACAAAGGTCTTTGTGAAATCCATAAGGGCTAGGATTGGAGTGGTGCACATGGCCATCTTCAAGGTTTGAAAAGTCTGAACAACTGCTAGAGTCTAAGTGAAAGAATTATTTTTAAGGAGTGCAGTGAGATGTGCCACAATCTTTCCATAATTCTTAACAAACTTGCGATAATAACCTGTTAAGCCCAGAAATCCACACAATATTTTGAGAGTCTTTGGGTGAGGCCAGTCTTGCATAGCTTCAATATTTTTAGGATCCACCTTGACGTCAGCCTTGCCAACAAGATGACTCAAGTACTCGACTTCCGAGGTGCCAAAAGTACATTTAGATTGTTTCAGGAAAAGTTGGTGCTGAGAGAGTAGATGGAGAACTCGATCCACATGAGCAAGATGGTTTGTCCAGGTTTTTCTATAGATGAGGATATCATCAAAGAAAACTAAGACAAAATGACAGAGAAAAGGACAGAAGACATGATTCATGAGGCTTTGTAAAGTGGAGGGAGCATTACACAATCTAAATGGCATGACTGAAAACTCATAGTGGCCCTCATGAGTTCTAAAGTCAGTCTTAGGAATGTCTTCCTCTTTCATACAGATCTGGTGGTAGCCATAACGAAGATCAAGTTTAGTAAAGAATTGGGTGCCACTCAATTCATCCAAGAGGTCATAAATGACAGGAATGGGAAATTTGTCTTTAATGGTGAGTTTTTTTAGGGCGCGAAAGTCAGGACACATGCACCAAGAACCTTATTTCTTAAGGACCATGACCACAGGAGAAGAGTATGGGCTCGTACTAGGGAAGATAACACCTGTGTTGAGCAGTTCTTGAACCATTTTCTCAATTTCATTTTTTTGGGAAAAGGGGTGATGATAGGGATGGATATTGGGAGGAAGGCTTCTTGGGACAAGGGGAATGGAATGATCATGAACACCACGGGAAGGAGGGAGTCCCTGGGGAGTGGAAAAAACCACTTTATTTTTAGAGAGGATGGATTGGAGGTCTTGCGGCACAGAGGGTGTCTTAGTTGCTTGTATGACATGGAGTTGGACAATAACCCCAGAATGACTTTTTTTGAGCAGCTTTTCCGTGCGATGGGAACTAATGATCTTTGGGGAACCGACGACGATGCATTGGAACTTATATTGTTGGCCCTCCTGGTCAAATTGCATGGTTAATTCCTTAAAATCCATGAGAATGGGACCCAAATTCCTTAGCCATTCTACACCCAACACAATGTCACAATCGCCAATGTCGATAGAAAACATATGAGATTTTAGGTGGTAGTCACCAATTTGGAGACACACATTTTCACAACACCCTCCACATTTCATGGACCCTCCATTAGCAATCATGATTTGGAAATTATTGACTACACGGATATAGAAATTAGTTTCTTTGGAAATGCAACGATGAATAAAATTATGGGTGCTTCCACTATCAACAAGAATGATGACCTTCCTATGCTTGATGTAACCAATTATCTTGAGGGTTTGGGGAGCATAAAATCCAGTGAGGGCATTTAGGGAAATGACCAGTTCTACTTTGGGAGGGTTTGAGGGAGGGGTTATGTTAGTGGGTTCAGGTGACACATACACAAGGGGAGACTCAACATCCTCTTATGAAACATCCTCCGAGATGGCCATACAAATATTTTGTTCCTTACACTTGTGTCCTGGAAAATATTTTTCATCACAATTATAACAAAGGCCTTTGAGTTGGAGTTCAGCCATTTCGTCCTTGGTCAATTTTTGGATCTTTAGTGGAGTAGAAGGAGGAGTGGGATTTACTATTTGAGTGTGAGGAATAAAGGGAGTGGTTTTTCAGTTTTGAGAAGAGACAACCTGTTGTGCTTCCTTATCTCTTTTAGTATCCTTCACCCAAATTTGACGTCGAGCCATGAGGACATAGGCACGAATCTCATCCTTGAGGCCACTGATAAAACATTCTCGGAAAAAAACATCAAACATGCCCTCTGTACAAAAATCCAGTTGCTCAAAAGCAGCTATAAAGTCTTCCACTGTGCCAGATTGTTTCAACTTTGTCAAACGGCCTAAATAGTTGGTGTCAGTGTCAAAGCATTCATACATCTCTTCCACAAAGTGTGTCCAAGAAACATACCCTTGGCAGACAGTTTTTCTCCATTGCCATCATTGCCAACGTTCTTGATCTAGATGGAGGACACCATACCAGAGTTTGGACAATTCATCCATAATGTCATACAAAGAGAAATAATGTTCTATTTGAGTTACCCAACCAGTGGGATTTGAGCCATCAAATTTGGTCAAATCCACACACGGAAGGCGTAGGTCACGTTGAAAGTGATGGGGTTGAAATTTTTTGGAATGAGAGGAATTTCACCTTCGGTATGCAAAGGTGGGTCAGATAAGGGAGGATATGCAGCTTGGTGTAGATCATCGTAGTGATAGATTCAAGTTGGGCAGTAATGTCTTGTTTGAGGTCTTGTTTGAGTTCCTTGATTGATGCGATGATGGAGGAATGCATGTTTTTATTGATGGTGGAAATATTGGCACTGAGTTGTCTCACTTCTTGTTGGGTCTATGTGAAATTAGAGTGCAAGGTATTGAAGCGAGCTTCCAAGTCTTGGCTATGGGTATGGGCCATGATGACAAGGGAATCGAAAAGGGGTGGGTGGGGTCAACAAATTTACTGAAAAATGATAGGTATGAATGCGATAAGGGCGAAGAGATAAATCCAATGGAATAGGTTTCAAATAATGGTGCCAACAGGATCCAGACTCCTTTTTTTATTTTTTACACCTGCGGAGTTATACTCTGATCTGAAGAATACTGCAGTGATGAAATTCCCAAATGCTTAATCAGGAAGAAATGTGTAGTAATTTGGAAACTCGAATGCAGGAGACACGGTTGTGCGGAAATAGATCTTGTATGTTCTGTTTTTTTGTTTTCGTCCCCAAAGGTTAGGTATTCAAGGGTTCTACAGACAAGGGTTTTCCCTGTGCTATATCTCTATGATATATGTGCGGGGTCCAACAGTAGTACTCGACCCAATATCTCAAGGCACCAACTAAGGAGGCTAGACCATGCCCTTTGTCGTACTACATGACTACCCAGGTACTAGAGAGTATCTTCGTGAGTGTTTTTCTCGGTGGAACTATAGAATTCAGGCGGCTAATTGATTTATCTATAGAGAGCTTCAAGAAATCTAGGTCGATCTGTATACAAGTGTTGTCTGATGTGCTACCAATCAAAGGGGTACCAACAGGGTTACAAGGGTGGACATCATATGTGTGCTTAAGTACCACTTGTATTTATTTCATGTATGAATCCCCGACCGTCGGTTTATGCACATAACAACGGAACTTTGTAGCTTAAAGACGTCAAAATACATCTCTACCCTGAAAAAAATTAACCCACAATTTTCTACCGAGGAAGGTGATCTGATACCACTTGTAATATTCCAGATATAAAAAAGTATGCAGAACATAAATAAATAGCTAGAAATGGTAGATGAACAACAATATAACTAGAACAACACCACAATACTACCAAAATGATACCATAATAACATCATAAAGAGCACTTTGATTACTGAGAGAAATGTTCACTTGCCTCTTCGAGGGGGAAACCTCCAACAGAGAAGAGCTCTATTACAATAATATCCAAGACAAAAGTTCTCATAGCCTCGAATCCTATTTATACTAAATATGTCTATCAAAAGAACCATCTAGAGGAAGATCCTTCTAGAAGTGAAAGCTTCTATTAGGTCTTCTTACATTGGACTTATTCTTCCTTATTGTTAGGCCTTATTAATATTGACATTTATTACATCGAAATATATTATTCTACCTACGTGAGGGGTTAGGTTCCTAAAAAAAACTAAATGCTAGAGAGAAAGATTATTTATATACAACATAAGTCTCCTACTTCAATAAAAAAAAAACAAATTGACTAAAGAAATCAAACAATCAATAAAGCTAAGGAAATATCTTACAAATCCCATGAGGTTTACCGTGGTGCTTCATCTATGACCAAATTAAAGAGACGTTGAGTTGTTTCCAATGGAAATTTGATTTCTCATTCAATATGCTTATAAGAGTTGGGCATATGTTTTATTTGTTAGCACCAGAAGTCACCCCTGGATTGCATCAAGGATGAGCCTGATACCCATCAGTTTGTATGTCACAGTAAATAATTGTAAGGATGGTCTAATGGATGTAGTCTCAGGATGGTATCGCTTTAACTTAGAAAACTGGGTTGGAGATGCGTAGATAAGTGAGGTCTTGATCTAACTTAAGCCATTGAAGTTGTATAGTGGTGACAAGGTAGAAGGAGGATGAGAAAGTATGAAGGTCTGTTCTAGACATCCAGTCTTCCAGTAGCCTTCAGAGGAAGAGTTTCAGACACAAGATCCTCTCAGATATGAAAACTCCAAGAAACTGAAAATGCTGCAACAATAGATATAGTCAAACGTACACTATGCTATAATCACAACACCTGATTGGATCCTCCTTGCCCGATATTTCAGAGTCATAAGAAAAATATAAAGAAAGGAGTTGGATGCCATTAAACAAGAAGTCTCAAGGATCAGTTCATAACCAGAGAACCAGGGGCCTCATCAAAACATTACAATCGAGAGCTTAGCTCTACCATCGACACTAACCAAAATTTAAAAAATGCCTACATATACTTAGAACTGG
>ML797623.1:4520-14910 GCA_009831015.1 Picea engelmannii | reverse complement strand
TGAAAACACTCAATGAAAAAGATCAAGTTGTACCCAAAAAAGGAAATGGTCACAGACTTTTTAGGGTGTGTTGAGTGATCAACAAATGGCGATTCACTGGGCGAATGTAGAATCTTTGTTCCTCTTTCGTTTCCATTAAGGTATTACCGAATCATAAAGTAGATATCTCTGACATTTCTTTTATTCGTATTAACTGAGGTTTTTTTTTTTTTTTTTAATTGGAAGTATTGTTTTAGGGCTTTGTCATTCATTGGGAGGGCATCAAGTCCCCCCCCCCCAGATTCTGAAACTGGTGAGTGCCTTCCTAGATCCTCTCATCCGCCTAGAAAGGTCCAAGCCACAGGTTATGAAATTTAGAATGTTTCCCTTTGGTTCATTCGCTCTGTCCCATTTCAGGACCAAGTCTCCTACTTCAAAATTCTTCTCTTTACCTTTATGCTTATCTCACCATCTTTTCACTATATGTTGGTGAGATAAGAATTTTGACTTATCCTTTTCTCTCTCTTCTTCCAGGATGAGTAGAGTGTTTATTCCTTTTTGAATGGCCGACGATGGTTCCCATTGGAATCTTGGGCCAATTGAAGAGATGGCAGATAGAGCCCGTTTGGGAGGATGGCTTCTTGTCCGTAGACAAGAAAGTATGGGGAATTCCCTAAAGATTCTTTGGGTGTGACCCTATCGATCCATAGGGAATTATGAAGTTGGTTATGCCAATTTATTTGGTTATCTTTAACTATCTTCTTTAGTATCCTTACCAGGTTCTGATTAGTTGATTCTGCCACACCGTTTCCCCGAGGGTAGTAATTTGCAGAGTACTTGATTATGATTCCTTTGTCCAGAGCAAACTCTGTTAATAGGGTAGAAGAGAAGTAAGCTACATTATCAAAGAACAGAACAAAGGGGACACAAAACCTTGTGATAAGCTGTTGTTCTATAAATTGGATTACTACCTTCTCATTTACATGAGTAAAGGAATGGCCTTTGCCCATTTTGTGAAATAGTCGGTGGGAGTAAGAATGTACTTGTGGAGTTTTGAAGAGCTAAGCATAATTTCTCCTATGATATCCAACCCCCACTTCTCAAAAGGCCTAGAGACAGTCACAGGTTGAAGTGGGAATGCTACCCTTCTCTCCTTTCTAGTGTTTATTTGACAAGTCTTATAGTTCCTAGCGTAAGTGTGAGTGTCTTTGAACAAGGTGGGTCAATAATAGTCGAATCTCAAAATCTTATGAGCAGTGGTTTTTCCTGCAAAATGTCCTCCGACGAGGCTATCATGGAGTTCTTTTAGCACTTTGTCAGCATCTTCTTGTTCGAGACATCTCAATAGTACCTCATCATAGTTGATCCAGAAGAGAACCAAATTTATAAGGTGATACTGTGCATATTTTAACCTCGGGGATCTCCTTTCCCTAGGGTTGAGGTTCTCGGGACAATTCCCTTGATGTATAACATTAGATGAATCCTTGTACCAAGAGCCTTGTCCTAGGGAGATGTAGGCTAGTTCTCCACACCATAGTGCTATTTCATTTTTCCACCCAGAATCTCTAATTGCTCGATCCTGGGCTTCGGCTACGAGCTTGCACAAACCTTGTCATTTTACTAGTTTTCTAGGTTTAATATCTAGATCAAATTCCTGGACTACTACCATCCAATTCCCTCTTCTTTCCCCCATTTCTTGTTGGGTAAACATGGATGGGACCGTAGGGTGTGGCACAATCACCTTAGTGTGATTCTTGAGGATGTAAGACCTAAAATTATTTACAGCCTTATAGACCACATAGGCCTATTTGTCTATGGAAGGATAATTGAGCTCAACTCCTTGAATATTGGTACTCATAAATGACATTGGGGATTCGTTGTTGTCATCATCCTTCTGAGTCAAAACCGCAACTAGTAATTGGTCAGAGGCGAAAGTATAAAGGTTAAAGTATTTATTGAAATCGAGACTTCGCAACACCGGGGCCCAGGATATGGTAGCTTTGATACTGTTGAAATAATCCTTTTGTTCATCATCCCACTTAAATTCAGCATCCTTACGAATCATCTTTTGTAATGGTTTGATGATTTCGGCGAAGTCGGGAGTGAATTTCCTCACAAAATTGATTTGCCTGAAAAAAGACTGCATAGCTTTCTTATTATGGGGTAGCATAAGTTGAGCTATGGCCTTAATCCTTTTGGGGTCTATGTGAATCCTAGCTTGAGATATAATGTGACCTAACAACTTACCTTCCTTGACACCAAAGATAGTTTTCTTAGGGTCCAGAGATATACCGTATTTCCGACACCTTTCGAAAATCTAAGTTAAGTGTTGGATGTGTTCTTCTCTATTCTTTGAATACACTGTTACGTCATCTAAATATACTACATGATGCAGGAGCGTCGTATAAATCCCAAGTGTGTGCCTAAAAACCAAGGAGACATTTGGATGCGCAGATGCAATTAAATATATTTTTGTGAAAACGTTGTGAATTTCAAAATCTGAAACATTAATGTAATGGGCAGGAGGAAAGTGTAGTTATATTTATATCTTGAAGACCCAAACTGATTTTGGAGCATATGTTCCTATCCACCGGATGTAATAGGCATTTATGTGTGTTTAATGCAAGTAGGTAGATTTAAATGATAGATTTGATAGTTTTAGGAGCTTAGGAGGGAAAACGGATGATAGACACCCTCAACCCTTGTATCATTGTAACAACATAATTCAGAATTCATAAGCTGTAGAGATGCAGAGGAGAATAGATAATTTTATGCATTATATATGTTGTTATTTACCATGTATAGGAGAACTGGAATTAATAGAAGAAAGCTTTGATTCCAATCTATGTGTTTGTTATGGTTGTTGGAACCACCTATTGAATGGTATGTTGCAGGCTAGTTTATATTCTCTGTGTGCATTTTATTTCAATGAAATCTATGTGTGTATGCTCTAGAATTCTATGTTGAATGTTTGAATTCTGGATAAGGGGAGAATGAATTTCAGTTGTTTCTCTTTCTGAGAACTCCTGCAAAGAGTGTAGTGAAGGGTTCGCAAGGAGTGTATCGACTAGGCTATGAGTCTCATCTCAGAACTCTCGGAGGAGATTCAATTGTGTTTTTACAGGCCGAAGTGCAAGTTTATCTTAGAGCCATGCAAGGTGTGCGCAAGCTGGGTGAGGTATGGAATTTTACCAACTCAAGAGGGAGATTGAGAGACTGTTGTTGCAAGAGGTGCACATAGTCGAACAACCAAATAACCAGAGTTTATTTGAAAATTTCCACAAGGAGTGCGTGCAGGGATCCTTTTGGAAGCCTTGAGTTCTCAAGCGAAATCTCAGAAGGGATAGAACCTCTGAAGTGTTCAAAGGGAGGTGGAGTTCAAAATCATATCACAAAAGTCAAGTTCAAGAGGTCTGCACCAGTTGTGGTATCAGAGCCCAGAACAAATTATTTGCTTTCTATAGTAGAGAGAAAAGAGGAATTTTACAGCCATGTCGTCGAGAAGAAGAGAAAGGCCCATACCTGATCTAGCAGTGGAAAGAGAAATGGGTGAATTACGTGCCAGACTTGATGCTATGGAGATAGCATAGAGGCGAACAATTGATGTTGGGGATATCAGTGAAGCTGAAAGTGAAAATGAAACTGAAAACGAAGGATAAGAAGTTGCAATCGAAGATGTTGTAGAAGAACGCCTATTCAGGGTTATTGCAAGGATAGGTGTTAGGGAAAAAATGGACATTCCAATGTATGAAGGAAACCTAGACATTGAAAAGCTTCTAGACTGGATTAGATATCTAGACAAACACTTCGACTATGAAGATTTCGAGGAAGACAAGAAAGTCAAACATGTCATTACTAGACTTAAAGGGCATGCAACACTGTGGTGGGATGAACTGCAAGCTGACAGACATTGCAAGGGCAAGTAGAAAATAAAGAGCTGGGATAGAATGGTTGCAAAAATGAAAGCCAAGTTTATACCCAAGGATTATCAAATAAATCTGTTTCGAAGGATGCAGAATTTGAGACAGAAGATGATGTCAGTGAAAGAATACATTGAAGAGTTCTATAGGATAAACATCAAAGCAAGTCATTGGGAAAGAGATGATGAGAAAGTTGCAAGTATATGAATGGTCTACGATATGACATTCAATATGAGATGAGCATGATGACCATCCGAACCATAGAAGATGCTTATCAGATGGCTCTAAAATATGAAGAGAAGTTGAGCCGAAAGAAAGGTCAATCAGGCTGAGGCAAAAGAAAAAGAAGAGGCAAGACAATTTCCCAAGATAGAAATCACAAGCCTAAAGAAGAGGGGAAGAAAACTCAAACTCAATATGAGAGAGGAGGAAGCTCACAGGGGAGGCAATATGCTGATAGAAATAATTTTCTTCGAGCCAGAGGAAGAGGAAGAGGCAGAGGAGGTGAAGTGAAATGCTTTGTCTATGGAAAAATTAGACATAAATCCTATGAGTTTCCAGATAGGAAGAAAGATGGTGGTGAAACTCACATTGCCGAAGCTCAAGGATGGAATGTTGAGGCAGAGGACACTGAGGGCAGAAGATATTTGATGATGCAAAAATTTCTCTTGAAACTGGAGAAGGAGCCAGATAACCTAACCCAAAGAAACAATTTGTTTCAGACTACTTGAAAAACCAAAGACAAGGTATGAAAGGTCATAGTGGACAGTGGTAGCACAGATAATCTTGTATCTACGGAAATGGTAGAAAAACTGGAGCTGGAGACTATTGTGCATCCAATCCCATACAAAGTTTCGTGGATACAAAAAGGACATCAGGTAAATGTCACTAAACAATGTTTAGTTGAATTTAAAATAGGAGGATATAAAGATGAGATATTATGTGATTTCATTCCCATGGATGTTTTTCATCTATTGCTGGGTATACCGTGGCAATATGACATAAATGTGGTGCATGATGGGAAAAAGAACACCTACAATCTGGAAAAAAATGGTAGAATGCATATGTTGCTACCTATTAAGGATAAAGAAGTGGTACTAGAGGTGAAAAACACCGTACTTATCATGAGTGGGAAGGAACTTCTTAAGGAAGTCAAGAAGAAGGAAGACACACAATTCATTTTGGTTAGGAAGCCCATAATTGTTTTGAACAACACTAGGATAGATGATTTACCAGAAGAAATCCATGAGTTGCTGGAAGAATTTGTTGATATAGTAGTGGAAGAACTACCTTGTTTGTTGCCACCTATCAGGAGTATAATCCATCATATCGATATTATACCTAGAGCCAGTTTTCCGAACAAAGAAACTTATAGGTTGATGCCGCAGGAGAATGAAGAAGTTAAGAGACAGGTCCAGGACTTAATGGACAAAGGATTGATTCGGGAGAGCTTGATTCCATGCGTTGTTCCAACAGTGCTCAGCCCAAGGAAGGACGATGGCTGGAGAATGTGTATAGACTCAAGGGAAATCAAAAAAATTACCATCAGGTATAGGTTCCCATTGCCAAGGATGGATGACTTGATGGATTGCTTGAGTGGAGAAAAGTTTTTTTCAAAGATTGATTTGAAAAGCCGATATCATCATATTAGAATGAGAGAAGGTGATGAATGGAAGACAACATTCAAGACGAATGAAGGGTTGTATGAATGGATTTTCATGCCATTTGGCTTGACGAATGTGCCCAGTACTTTCATGAGGTTAATGAACGAGGTTATGAAGGACTTCATTGGAAGATTTGTGATTGTATATCTTGATGATATATTAATCTTCAGAAAAACTGAAGTAGAACACTTGAATCATTTAGCTGTCGTGATGAGGATATTGTAGCAAGAGAAATTACTGATCAATATGAAGAAATCATCATTTATGAGGACATAACTCATTTATTTTGGTTTTGTTATCTCTGCAAATGAATTGAAAATGGATTCAGAAAAGATAAAGGCAATTAAGGATTGGCCATCGCCGAAGAACGTATTTGAAGTTCGAAGCTTCCATGGTTTGGCTAGCTTCTACAGGAAATTCATCCGAAACTTTAGTGGAATTAGTGCACCGATGATGGATACGGTGAAGAAGCGACATAAATCTTTTCACTGGACGGAGGAAGTGGAGAAGAGCTTCAACCTGCTGAAGAAGAAGATCACTGAGAAACTAATTCTGGTTTTGCCAGATTTCAGCAAGACATTCCAGGTCAGGTGTGACGCCAATGGATTTTCCATTGGAGCTTTCTTAAGCCAAGACAATAGTTCGGTCGTGTATTTGAGTGAAAAACTGAATGAAGCATATATTAAGTACTCCACGTATGACAAATAATTCTACGCAGTCATACAAGCATTGAAGAAATGGAGATACTATTTGGTTCGAAAAGAGTTTGTTTTGTATAGTGATAATCATGCTTTGCAATTCATGACTCAATAGGAGAAGTTGAACCAAAAACATGATAAATGGGTTAAATACATGCAAAATTTTACTTTTATGACTAAGTATATTTATGGAACTGCTAACAAAGTTGTTGATGCTTTGAGAAGGAAATGTTTGCTTATGCGGGAATTTAGAGTTAAGACTTTGGGTTTTGATAACCTGAAAGAAATGTACGAGGATGATCTAGATTTCAAAGAGGCATATGAGGCGTCTGAGAAACCAATTCTCAGGGATAGAAGCCAATGGACATAGTAAATGATCCAAGATGGACTATTGTTCAGGGGAAATTAGCTATGTATTCTGAAATTCTCCATGAGGGAGAATTTGTTGAAGGAAAAGTACAACGGAGGATTGTCCAGACACTTCGGCCAGAAAAACATGTTCTCAAAGTTGAATGGCTCGTATTACTGGCCAGGGATGAGGACATATGTGAAAATATTTGTGGACAGGTGCAGAATTTGTCAGCACATGAAGGGAAAAAGGCAGAACGTAGGGTTGTATTAGCCATTACCCATACGCGAAAGGTCGTGGGATGCAGTGAGCATGGATTTCATATTAGGACTACCAAGGAAACATAGGGGATATAATTAAATATTTGTACTGGTAGACAGATTTTCAAAGATGACACATTTCATACCATGCCAGAAAACCAGTGACACAACTCATATTGCGAACCTATTTTTCAAGGAAGTCATCAAACTTCACGACTTGCGAAGGACTATCGTTTCTGATCGAGATACCAAGATCGTGGGACATTTCTGGAGGAACTTATGGAAGAAGTTGGGGACACAATTGTCTTTTAGCTCAGCATATCATCCTCATATGGATGGACAAACAGAGGTCATGAACATGAGCTTGGGATATTTGTTAAGGAGATTAGTGATTGAACACCATAGTCAATGGGATCACATTATGCCACAGGCGGAATTCGCTTACAATGATTCACTCAATAGAAGAACAGGGAAGAGTCCATTCCAAATTGTATATGGAATGCAGCCAAGGGGAGTCTCTGAATTGAAATATTCAGAACAAGATGAATTCAGGAGTGCTAGTGCAGAGGACTTTGCATAAGGAATGAAAGAGATTCATAATAGAATCAAGGAGCGATTGCAAAGTTAAAGTCAAGAGTACAAGCATAGAGTAGATCAACACAGGCGAGAACTTCAATTTGAAGTTGGAGATTTGATTCTTGCGCATTTGAGGAAGGAAAGGTTCCCAAGCAGAACGTATAACAAGATTAAGATGAAAAATATTGGACCATGAAAGGTCATAAGGAAATTTGGGGCAAACACGTATGAGATTGAATTACCCAATGGGGTCGAAATCTCACCAATATTCAATGTCGTGGATTTGTACCCTTACAGAGATGAAGAAGCAGGAGAAGAAGATGAACAAGAAAATATTCAATGGACAAAACAAATGCCTGTAGCTGAAAAGCCACAGATGGAAAGCATAATTGACAAGAGGATTAGCAAAAAGACTAGGAGAAAAGAGTATTTTGAATACTTGGTCAAGTGGAAAGGACATCCAATTGAAGATGCCAGCTGGGAGAATGAAGCAGAAATTCAAAGGCATGGACAGACCGTGCAAGAGATCATGAACATGAGTTCATGAAAAATTTCAAGCGAGGGAGTATGATGCAGGAGCATCATATAAAGCCCAAGTGCGTGCCTAAAAACCAAGGAGACAGTTGGACACACAGATGCAATTAAATACGTTTTTGTGAAAACATTGTGAATTTCAAAATATGAAACATTAATGTAATGGGCGGGAGGAAAGTGTAGCCACATTTATATCTTGAAGATCCAAATTGATTTTGGAGCATATGTTCCTATCCGCCAGATGTAATAGGCATTTATGTGTGTTTAATGAAAGTATGTAGATTTAAATGATAGATTAGATAGTTTTAGGAGCTTAGGAGGGAAAATGGATGATAGACACCCTCAACCCTTGTATCATTGTAAAAACATAATTCAGAATTTGTAAGATGTAGAGCTGTAGAGGAGAACAAAGAATTTTATGCATTCTAGCTATTGTTATTTACCATGTATAGGAGCATTGGAATTAATAGAAGAAAACTTTGATTCCAATCTATGTGTTTGTTATGGTTGTTGGAACCACCTGTTGAATGGTATGTTGCAGGCCAGTTTATATTCTCTATGTGCATTTTATTTCAATGAAATTTGTGTGTATGCTCTAAAATTCTATGTTGAATGTTTGAATTCTAAATAAGGGAGAATGAGTTTCAATTGTTTCTCTTTCTGAGAACTCCTACAAAGAGTGTGGTGCAGGGTCCGCAAGGAGTGTTTCGACCAGGCTATGAGTTTCATCTTAGAACTCTCAAAGGCGATTCAAATTGTGTTTTTACAGGTTGAAGTGCAAGGTTAGATCAAAGTAGTGCAAGGTGTGCATAGGCTGGGTGAGGTCTGGAATTTTACCAACTCAAGAGGGATATTGAGAGACTATTGTTGCAAGAGGTGCACAAAGTCGAAGACCCAAATAACCAGAGGTTATTTGAAAATTGTCACAAGGAGTGCATGCAGGGACCCTTTTGGAAGCCTTGAGTTCGCAAGTGAAATCTCAGAAGGGATATAACCTCTAAAGTGTTCAAAGGGAGGCAGAGGGTGAAATCATCTCACATAAGTCAATTTCAGGAGGTCTGCACCACTACCACACACTTATTGATAAGTCCCCGAAAGGCCATGTCCATGGCCCTTTGAAAGGTTTCTCCTGCGTTTATTAACCTAAAAGGAATGCGTTTTCAAACGATCTTCCTCTAAAGCCAACACTTGGTTGTAGCCTGAGAAACCGTCTAGTAGAGGGAAAATCTTCGAGCCCGACATGGTTTGAAAGAGTTGTTCCATTGGCAGGACTGGATAATTGTCCTTTTCTGAAGCTCTGTTGAGGTTCCAAAAATCTACGCATAGTCAGATTTCTCTCGACTTTTCCCTTACCAGAACACAATTTTCCACCCAGGCGGAATGCCTAACCTAGAAAATTATCTTCACATCTAGAATCTTCCTTAATTCCTTATACATGAGAGGTTCTAGGGACGGGTGATACTTTCAGAGATTTTTCTGAAAAGGTTTCACTTCAGGTTTCAACGGGATGGTGTGTTGAATAATACGAGTATCATATGTTTTCAAATCCTTATAGGACCACGCGAACACATCCCGGTATTGTCTAAATAGTTTGAGATAGGATTTCCTTTCTTCCTTAGATATAGTTTTTCCGAGATTCACCTTATTTGGGTTTTATGGGGTTCCAAGATTTATAGTTTCGTGGAGGGGACAAGAGATACCAGTCTTTGTGTTTTTTGGTCCTTCAAATCGTTCCTTCAGATTGAACAGATTCTCTAGATTAGTTATACCCTTAGGGATTGTGTGAGCCTTTGATTTATCCATATGTTGTCATGTCTAAGGATCAGTTTCCATTGATTGCTCTTGGAACTCTTCATCGTCAATAGCGAGATATTTGAAATTTTCTTCATTGGTTAAGAAATTTATGATCTGTTCATTTCCCTCAAATACTTTCCAAGTATAAATTTTATTTGGTATTGATGGTTTGTAGAGAAGTTCTATAGTGAATTGGGAGGCTTCATAATATTCTAAAGGCGACAGTATGGAAGCATCTGTGGCTAAGGAGTCGGCAATAATATTCTTTGCTCTAGGAATCACAATGATATTGAAAGCCTCAATGAGCTCTATTAACCTGTGCACCTCCTTCTGGTAGTTCTTAAGATGAGGCGAATTGCAATGTATAGTATTCCTTACTTGTATAACAATAATCTCAGAGTCTCTGAAAACTTTCAACTCTTTGACATCCAGATCTATGGATTTATTTAACCCTTGTACTAGAGCTTCATACTTGACAGTGTTGTTGGTACATTCGAATTCTAGTCTACAGGATAGGAAATGACGTTTACCTTTATGGTCGATGAGGATGCACCCCGCTCCTGACCCTTCTTGTGATTTAGATCCATCAAAATAGAGGGTCCAAATTGGTGAACGA
>ML797622.1:211487-238848 GCA_009831015.1 Picea engelmannii | reverse complement strand
TAATTCTGGAAATAAACTGTGTAAGGAGTTTTTGAAACATCCAACGTTTCAAGTGGACACTCAACCCATCATCATGGATTGTTGAAACAATAAGTATGGAATTGCTTCAACAGTCCCTAATGATGGGTGGAGTGTCCACTCGAAACGTTGGACATTTCAATAGCTTCTTACACAGTTTATTTCCAGAATTACAAACAACAATAATAATTTGTTTTGCAACGAGCAAGACATCAAGATATCAACATAGTATAATTGTGTTATTGATCTACCTTTCATGAGCTAACCTAGAGCATTCATCAAAAAATAATACACATTGTGTTCTGCATGCAAGAATGGACCATTTTTCTTTCAATTTACAATTGATTAGAATTTAAAACATTATACCCATAGGTTGTATTGCATCTACTGGAACCATCTTAATCAGTATATGATATGAAAAAAGAAATGTTCATCGAGGACTTGGTGTTGATATTATGGTAACTGCGGGAGGTATCAACCTCCATGTGTAACCTCTGACTAGATTAGAATATTCTGGAAGCTAGAGAAACCCTAAACAGATGTGTAGAAACCCTAGAAGACAAGTCGGCTCAATAAAAGAATTAATATAAGTATTAGCCTCTAAAAGAAGAGGTCAGCCGAGACACTTGACAAAGAGCACTATAAATAAAGGGCGCTTGAGTTCATTTGGACACACACTCACACTCAAGTCAAGTGGTGCGCAAGACTAGAGGAGGAGTGCAGTTGCAACGACTGCAATTGGGTATTGGTCTTGGTTTCTGGTTTTTGGACTTTCTGCTTGGTGCGTTATCTTTGAGAGAGAGGTGTGCTCTCTCTTGGTTATATATTAGGTCTGGTACTGCTTTCGGAATCATTCTCTCTGTCAAAGGTTACAGTGCTCCGGGGTGGTTGCATGCCTATGGTTGGGTGACAATATTGTGATATTGTCTATGGTGAAACGAGCACATCGAATATCCTAACAGGTTATGGGCCCACACTACCTTCAAACAATCTAGCCGCTGGAAGGTAGATCGACAGTTCCTTGGCAAGCTCGTTGTGGCACCAGTTGCAACTGCAACTAGGGTTTCTGATTTTGCAACTGCAGCAAACCCCTAACTTAACTCTCTCGGCGCTTCAAGTGAGAAATTTGGCATAATTCTTGGACATTCTAGTGCGCCTTAGCCTAGCACACCTCTTGGTACCTTCAGCAAGCAAAAACATCAAGGTTGAATTTTTGGGTCAAAATCAAAGTCAAAAGCAAACATGAGTTATTCCATGAAGTCAGACAACAAGCTAGAAAGAGCTTCAAACTTCAGAGCATGGAAGACAAGGATTGACCTCATCCTTGCCAAGAACAAAGTTCTAGATATCGTGAAGGGCAAGATCATGGAACCACAGTTTGAAGCAGGAAAAGAAAATGAACCTCAGAACGTTGCAGCAATGGAGAAGTTCAAGGACAATGACATCAACGCTATGAGTATCATTGTGGACTTTGTAAAAGATCACTTGATACCCTACATATCCAATCTTGACTCATTCAAGAAGATGTATGATGCCCTAACTAACCTTTTCGCAGTCAAAAATATTGGACAAGTGATGAGTTTGAAGAATGAGCTTCGTGACACAAAGATGATTAAGGATGACAATGCAGTCTCATACTTTGTGAGGATTTCTCAATTGAGAGATCAACTACAAGCTATTGAAGAAGTTATTCCAGAAAAGGAAATTGTGAATATAGCACTTAATCGTCTTTCTAGATCATGGGATGCATTTGTTGCAAGCATGAACACAAGGAAGGAGTTTCCAACACTTGAAGAACTTTGGACCTGTTGCGCATAAGAAGAGACAAGGATCAACTCAAAGGGAAGATCTCATAACGAAGAGGATGCTCAAGCCTATGCAACAAAGTTCAATAAACATGAAAGTAAGAAAAGATTTGGTTCAAGAAAGAAATTCAATCATAAGAGAGATATGTCAAAAGTACAATGTTTTGGATGCAATGAATATGGCCACTACAAAAGGGATTGTCCTAAACTAGCAAAGAAGAGAAAGGAAAGACACCATGCATCAGCTGCCAATGATGAAGAACCTTCAAAGAAAGCTAAGCATGAAGAAACCGATTTCTTCTACTACTCAACTCTTACAAGATCTCTTGAAGACGACACATGGTTGATCGATAGTGGAGCTTGAAGACATATGACTGGTGATAGTGAAAATATCTCAAGCATGAAGGAAAATGAAACCTCTCATAAAGTGGAACTTGGAGACAATAACTCTTATGCAGTCAAGGGAATTGTGAAAGCTTCTATCAAAATGGAATCAGGTAACAATGTTCATCTTAGCAATGTTTTATATGATCTTGGTTTGAAAAAGAATTTATTATCTATTTCTTGCTTGGAAGACAAAGGAGATAGAATAGCCTTTGTCGATGGAAAAGTTCTTGTATGGTCTAAAGATTCAAAAATAGAAGATGCTAGAGTCATTGGGACGCGTGAAGGAAGATTGTATAAGCTCCTAGATCAGAATGCTCAAGCTCTTGAACATGATGAACTCAACCCTAGTGAGTTATGGCATAGAAGGTATGCTCACCTTCATTATCAAGCATTTCCATCTCTAAAACAAATGGTTATAGGCATACCAGAACTACAATCAGTACACGAAGGAGTTTGCAGAGGATGTGCACTTGGGAAGAATATTAAGAAACCATTCTGAAGCAATGAGAATAGATCCAAGAAGATCTTGGATCTGATACACTCAGGTGTATGTGGTCCTATGCCAGTGAAGTCTCTAGGAGGCTCTCATTACTATGTGACATTCATAGATGACTTCTCAAGAAAGACGTGGATGTATCTGATAAAGACAAAAGATGAAGTATTTGGCAAGTTCCAAGAATTCAAAGTTGAAGTGGAGAACTTGACAAATAAGAATATGGCCATAAGATCTGATAATGGGGGAGAATACACCTCCAAGGAGCTCGTTGCCTTTTGTAAAGCAGTTGGGATTAGGAGGGAGATGATTGTCCCACATAATCCTCAACATAATGGTGTAGCAGAAAGAAAGAATCGTTCCATTGAAGAATCTGTTAAGGCAATGACGAATGACCATAATCTATACATGCTTCTATGGGGAGAAGCAGTTATGACAGCCGTATATATTCAGAATAGAAGTCCTCATCGTATATTGAAGAACATGACTCTAGAAGAAGCTTTCTTCGAAAAAAAGCTAAGTGTGGAACACTTGAGAATCTTTAGTTGTCCTGTCTATATCCATGTTCCCAATGACAAAAGAAAGAAGTTGGAACCTTCAGGAAAGAAGGGCATATTCGTTGGATATAGTGATACATCAAAAGCATACAGAATCTATGTCCCAGGTCAACCGAAGATTGAAATCAGCAGAGACGTGACTTTTGATGAGAAGTTTGCCTTCAAGAAATCTATAGAAGATTCCATGGACTCCAATGATGAAGAAGAATATGAAGATCCCAAGGAAGAAAGTACACGTTCTCCAGAACATTCCAATGAAGAGCCAGACCAACCACTTGAACCTATAGAACCAATTGTTGTACACAAGAACAGAAAACAACACAACATGGCTAGAATCCACCTTACAAGAAGCAGAAAGACATAAAGCTCCCAATGGCACCTTCAGGGAGAGCAAGAAGCCCTAGAGGTTCTCTAGTTATGATGCAACACTCATGACAAGTCTTGTCAATGCAGAACCTTCCACCTTTGAGGAAGCAGTCAAGAAGAAAGAATGGAAGGAAGCTATGATGGAAGAATATCAATACATCATGAAAAATGATGTATGGGAAATTGTGCCTAGACCCAAAGTAAAGTCGATAGTAACTTCAAAGTGGGTTTACAAGATAAAACATGCAATAGATGGGAGTATCGATAAATACAAGGCAAGATTCGTGGCTAGAGGGTTCTCCCAGCAGGAGGGAGAAGACTATGATGAGACGTTTGCTCCAGTTCCCAGATATACCTCTATTAGAGCCATCATATCTCTTGCAGCATCCATGGGTTAGAGTTTACATCAAATGGATGTAAAGACTGTTTTTCCCAATGAAGTAATTAAGGAAGAAGTATACGTAGAGCAACCTCAAGGTTTTGAGGTACACCCGAGAGATACCCATGTACGCAGATTAAAAAAGGCCTCGTATGGACTCAAGCAAGCTCCAAGAGCTTGGTATGCACGAATTGACGATTACTTGATGAGACTTGGATTTTCCAAGAGCTATGTTGATCCAAACCTTTATTACAAGGTTGTGAATGATGTACCTGTGATCCTACTACTATATGTTGATGATTTGTTTCTGACAGGTGCAAAGCCTCTCATTATTCAATGTAAGAGAGAGCTAGCCTCTGAATTCGATATGAAAGATCTCAATCTCATGCCTTATTACTTGGGACTAGAATTATGGCAGAAGCATGGTGAAATCTTCCTAGGGCAAGAGAAGTATGTTGTAAAGATGGATCGCAAATCCATGGCAACTCCCATGGTGATAGATATAAGGAAGTTGAGAGACTTTGATTCTGATCAAGTAGACTCATCCCTGTACCGACAGTCAATTGGCTCATTAATGTATTTGGTTAATACCGGATCGGACATTTGCTTTGTTGTGAACACATTGAGCCAGTTCCAGGTGGAACCTAGACATGAGCATTGGGTAGTTGCAAAGCATACTTTGAGATATCTTCGTGGGACGCTAAACTATGGTTTGAGATATGCCGCAAACAGTGATGTACAACTGCATGGATTTACTGATTCAGATTGGGCAGGGAGTGCAGATGACAGAAAGAGTACTTCTGGTATATGTTTCAGTTTGGGATCTGCAATGATATCATGGGCTAGCAGGAAATAGAAGTCTATTGCACTCAGCACTCCATAAATTGCAGCTTGTGATGCTTGTACGGAAGCAATATGGCTTTGTAAGCTGGTTTATGGACTATTTGATTAGGTGTTGAATTCGACTGTAATAGATTGCGATAATCAGAGCTATGTGAAGCTTTCAAAGAACCTTGTGTTCCATGACAGGTCGAAGCACATTGAGATCAAGTATTATTTTCTCCGTGATAAAGTCCAGAAGGGAGAAGTGATTCTCCAATACATCTCCACCGATGAGCAGACAACTAATATTTTGACGAAGCCCCTTCCAAGATAAAGTTTGCATACTTGAGGGACAAGTTGGGACTCGTGGAGATTGCTCCCTTGGTTGAAAGGGAGGAGATGACTTCCTCGATTGGGAGGGAGTGTTGATATATGGCAGCATGGATGGTCGGTGTGTTGGTGGACAGACATTCTCCAGGCAGAGAATGGTCCAAGCAGAACAGATTGTTGGTGGAGAATGGTCCAGGTTGACAAATTGTTGACGTATCATGGACTGGTATTTTCCTAAGGCAAAGATTGTGGCCCGATTAGGAAAATGGTTCAGTACCAATATTCTCCTGAGGCACAGCTAGTGGCCCGATTATGTTGAATAGTCCACCCCCTAAGGACATGGTGTCCCGATTAGGGTGGTTGATACGGGACCAATATTTTCTAAGGTACATATGGGTAGAGATTGATCTCTATGGTACATATGGTGGCCCGATTAGAAAATAGTCTAAGACTGACAGTCTTGTAGGAATGGTCTCTGTAGCCCATAGCGTGGCTTTCAGCATATGGGAGGACTGACATTCTTCTAGGACGTATGTCCGAATTAGAAGAATGGGCCTTATAGCCCATTACGGAGCTTTCAGCATCTATTGGGACAGTTATTCTTCTAGGACATATGCTTGGATTAGAAGAATGATCCCTATATCACTATATTGAGTGGGCGACTTATGCAAGACACTCTGTTGAGTGCGCTTAGTTCAACACATGACTTATTCAGCATCATGCTCGATTACTCAAATGGAGTATGGCTATCGACAGACAATGATATATTTTTTATGCCAGGATGCTATCAGATGATGTTGATAGTGATGATGATGCTCGTGGGATAGCATGTTTGGCTATGATGATGCTACATGTTAATACCTCCCTAGCTAGGAGGGAGTGTTGATATTATGGTAGCTGCAAGAGGTATCAACCTCCATGTGTAACCTCTGACTAGATTAGAATATTTCGGAAGCTAGAGAAACCCTAAACAAATGTGTAGAAACCCTAGAAGAAAAGTTGGCTCAATAAAAGAATTAATATTAAAGTATTAGCCTTTAGAAGAAGAAGTCGACCTAGACAGTTGACAAAGAGCACTATAAATAGAGGGCGCTTAAGTTCATTTGGACACACACTCACACTCAAGTCAAGTGGTGTGCAAGTCTAGAGGAGGAGTGCAGCTGCAACTACTGCAGTTGGGTATTGGTCTTGGTTTCTGGTTTTTGGACTTTCTGCTTGGTGTGTTATCTTTGAGAGAGAGGTGCGCTCTCTCTTGGTTATCTGTTGGGTCTGGTACTACTTCCGAAATCATTCTATCTGTCAAAGGTTGCAGTGCTCGAGGGTGGTTGCGTGCCTATGGGTGGATGACAATATTGTGATATTGTCTATGGTGAAACGAGCACATCAAATATTTTAGCACTTGGAACCATACTTGTTAATTCATGGAGATTTGAATTTTTTTTCTAAGAATCTCGTCCCACAGTGGCTTATGTGTTCCATTCCATACACTATTTGATACATAGAGCATTCAATGGGATAAAGTGGAGAATTTTCAATGAACCTACCATTCAAAACTTATAAGCCCTTTGGTTAAATAATCTTGAAAACGGTGGAGAGAAGCAAATCATCCCTAGTAAGATATTTGATTGCAACTTAAGGATTAGAATCAAAGCTTCATGTAGTTAACAACATTTACATGGGTTACCAAAAATTGCAGGATCCTGGTGCATCTCTAGATCTCAAATGACTAATCAATAAGATGATAATCAGCAAATCACCTTGAGATTATATGCTCTATGATGACTAAGTTCAACCGTTATATTTGTTAGTGACCAATTTATCCGATGCATGCTCAAAGTCTAAATTGGCATTACAAAGATACCAATCTATTCATTGTATATTGCATCAATTGGTATTACATAGATACCAAAATTGGTATGTACATGCACAAGTGATATGCAGAGCTTTTATCACATGGATTTTCCCAATAAATAAGGTAAGATAAGATAATTTAATTAATGTCCAACAAATGACCACCAAAGTAGGTCAAGAGGATTATTGGATACAATGATGTCATTACAAAGCCAAAGCATCAAAATGGCTCCTATAAAAAATCAAGAAACATAAAGTGAAGCATCAATCTAGGCTAAGAGCTGAAAAAACTCTAGAACATGAAAGCAGGTCGCCACTCTAGGAGAAGAATAGCGAGGATGGATCCAAGAACTGGAATACAAATAAGAATGTGAGTGGATCATGGTCCATAAGATCCATCTCTCCTAACATCAAAGGTTGAATGGAGAAAAATCAATAAAAAAAGATGTCCAAAGGAAGAGTTGGAGGAGGGTCTAAACTACGCAGTGGACTGTTGTCTCAAGGAGGACACATGCAACTAGGGCTTAGATGATCTCGTTTACCTTGTGGTACAAGATTTGGACTGGCAATGTCTCTAAGGTTTCTGGGATGTAGGGATGGTCCCTTAGGTCTGCACTGGTCTGGAGTCAAAGGCAATGCTACATATGTTTTTCTCTTGGTGCCCCCCTAGTTGATGGGAGCATTGTAAAGAAGGAAGTAATACTTTGTGCTAGTGTTGGTCTAGGATGAGACTGTAGAGCATGGGAGCGAAGCCTGAGAGCCTCTTGCATATACAAGGCCATGCATCTCTAGTCAAGGTACCTAAAGAAGCTAGAGAGGTCTATGACCCTCTAAAAGGACAACGAAACCTCCCTCGGATCTCGTAGTATATGGGACAATGGAAGATAAAGTGCTCCTCTGTCTCAATCTCTCGAAAATGGCTCAGCTAGCAAATCCTATATGTCTGGTCAATCTGGTGATCTACCTCCACCCAAAGTCTATGAGACCCCACTCAAAATTGGCCAAGGGGAAAATGAAGAGAATGTGCCTAATGACGGAGAGTGTACGAGGGTTGGGCAATGAGTCCATCTTGCACCTCCATGAAGTGCTCAGCATAGAAAGTCATCTTTGGAGATAGTCCACCCAGTGGATTGCTCCAAGTGACCTACATGAACTGTCTATAAATGTCGTCACGGATAATCATGTTCAGTGCTTCCCTAGTAGGTAAAAGATCTCCAAGAATATCTAGGGAGTATCTAAAAGGAGGAAGACAGGCCATTAAAATACCCACAGGCTCCAAGAGATCCAAGACCCTCGCAAACCAACATTAAGCTCAACCAGAGAGACTAGCTAAGGCAATGGTCTCCAATGAATAGTAGGTTAAGTACAAATACACGTCACACCCCTTTTCCATGTCAACCAAACTCTGAATCCGATGCAGGAGTGAGACTATGTTGAACACAATCTCAAGCCGAAAAGGTCGACCATCAAACTCTACAAGAACGATGGGTTGAGGCACTGCCTGCTTGCATCTCATGATGTGCCAGAGAGGGTTTGCACTTGCTCAGTCAAAGCCCAATGAGACTAGCAAACAAGGCCCCAAAACCTCTGAACCATAAAGTATTGTGGGCTTGACAAGGGTGTCCATGAAAGAAATCTTGGAGGGTATGTCTTGGAAATGATGCGAGAAACACTATCTCTCGAGAAGGGCTAGGGATTCATAACCCTTGTTGACCCACAGCTAAATGGCATGTCGCATGCTAAAACAGGGCCCCTAAAATTGCACCCCCAAGTAAGTGTAGGTGTTAGTGATCTCAATCTCCTCCCATCTAAATAAAAAGTGGTAATCTAAAAGTACCATCTTCAACCCATTGAAGATCATAACCATGGGTTTACCCAGGTTGATCGTCATCTTTCGAAGCTCACAGAAAAGTGCCAAAGCATCTAGCTATCTTTGCAGACCCTTCAATGATGAGGCCAAAAGGACCACATCATCAATGAAGAGCAAGATAGATATCAAAGCTTAATGGAGCAGACACCCATGGCCATCATAGATATGATTATGTAGGAAGGACTCTAGCTCATCTATATAGATCCCAAATAAGGTGGGGGACAAGGGGCATCCCTATTTGACCCAATGGTGCTCCTGCTAAACTGGAACACCCCATGAGCAGTGCAGAGACGACCAAGAACCGACTCTTATAAGCACATGATGACAGTCAGTAGAGTCTAGGAGATGTCGATGTCTCTAAGCCTTTGAAATAGGGCCTCATGAGGAACAAAATCAAAATCTTTTAGAAAGTCTACAAAACAAAAATAAACTTTCGAAGAGCAATGTCATCCCAAAAAAACTGAAAGTTGTTCCTATTTAGTTACATCAATAGTCTCTTCAAAAAGAACAAAAATAACATTCAAAAAAGTACATAAATAATTCATCCATAGATTATGAAAGCTTGTCGTTATACAAAAACTAAGATAGAAACTGTAACGATTGAAATTAGGTCCATGTCTCATGATTGTATTATGTACTATGTAGTATATCCATTTTAGATTACATAACTCCTAAATCATCTAAAATGGAAGTTTGTGCATGCCTTTGCTCCCTACCCAAGAATCAACACCAATTTGCACTTTATCCCCTTTTTATGATTTTCCAAATCATCTAGTTGCCAACTAGATGAAAAGTATAGATAACAACTTTCTAGAATATTGATGCATTATTTCACTATTTGAGGGAAGTTTTGATCCAATCTTCCACTGTATTAAGGACTATATACTTAGCTCTTACTACTTGAACCCTCAAACATCTTCCCTAAAATAGCCTTCGTACATTTTTTGCAGCAAAGGTCTTTGAAAGAAGAAAGGGATTTTTGAGGCCCCATCCTCCAATGGCTTTTGGTAACGCCAACTTTTTCTAAGAAGCTAGCACTAGTCCTTTTTTTTTTTGGTCTCCGGACCATATAAACTTGTAGCAAAGTTTCCTAATGGTTTCCAAACACCTTTTGGGACCCCGGCAAGCAATATCTAGTAGATTGGAATCACTTCCAACATTGGTTTTACGAAAACCAAATGACCTCCCTTGAACAACCATCTATTGCACCAGGTGTTTAATTTCTTCTCCACTTTAGCTATTAGCCACTGCCAATCACATTTTTTATATTGATTTGGCTTCAATAAGAAGCCAAGATACTTCAAACCCTATTCTAGATCAGTCATCTTATAGGGAAAGAAGACAACTATATCCAAGGTTATTCATATGAATATAATGGAACATATATTCAAATATCCCCTGTTTGGCCAGCCATTTGATGCTGTCGGAATTGGCAGTTTTCAATTCACAAGTGTTCATAACATGGTTGAAGTATGAGGAATTAAAGGCTTGGGTTTGGCTGTTTTCGTAACAAAGAAGAAGACACACTGAGTTGTGTATACAATATATGAGAAGGAAGGAAGTGAACTGAAGTGACGAGAAACCGCACCTATGCTTTGAGAGGCAGAAGTAGTATAAGCGGAAGGCAAAGGCGGTCTCTTCCACTTGGAAAGGCGAGAAGCGAGGCCCTCCACCCCGCTGTCCTGCAGGAGCTCCTCGTCTCTCAAAAGGGTTTCTTCCAGAAACACGTCCTCGTCCAATTCTTCCTCCTCCTCCTCCGAGGGCTGGAACCTCTTCGAAGGAGGATTGGGAGCAGAGGGCGGACCCCCAAAACGCCGTTTGCCCTCCATGATATCGATCTTTCCAAGGGTTTGTCCTTACCCTTGCTCCCCCGTATATCTTCGTGTATGTAAACGTGATAGAAGACGAGAAGGAAATGGGTAGTGGGAGGCTCCTGGACTGGACTGGGGCTATAACCTATTTTGAATGGCCCATGGCGTACCAGCATGAGGACAAGCGGGTAACAACTATTCCTGCAATGGTTTTCCCGCCATTTTAGACATCTTATAAATTGATGTGACCATATAATGTCTTTTTTTTTATCATCTAATATTCATCTTAGGAAGTGAGCACCGCAAAATTTAATGTGTATGCCCTCACGTATACACATTGAGATGTTCACGCACTTCAGTATATACTTTTAAATGCGGCAGTGATTAATGTTATTGTTTGTCAGGTTGCTGTAGTAATGTTATTATCTATTTGTAACGTTTAATTAATGTTGTATGTCAACACTCTATGTTTTAATGGTATCCCGAACCAATGAACCATTAAAAATGGATGAATTATACGATTTGACATTTGGCTTAAACCCAAAGTTGTATTGGATTGAAAATACTATAGATAATTGAACTTTCTTGTCAATTGACAAATAGATTAGATTGGGGTACTTTTTTTTAGGTGGCAATAAGATATGAGATAGAAAAAAAACTTCAAAAGAAAGTGACACCTCGATCCCATTCATTATATTATTCATTGTCATTCCCCTCCTCTCCTCCTTATAAAAGAACATATTAAGATTAGGAGGGAGTCGATATCCCTAGTGAAGAAGGAAAAACTTGTAAACCAAGTGTTGCCTTGCTTCATACTTATGCACACTTCAATGTTGTGTTGTAAGTTTCTCTAACAAATTTGTTACATGTGTTGGGTACTAAATGGCACCCACAAGGAGTTAGGAGTGGAACATTTGAAGCTCATTCTTATAACAATGTATAAGTTTCCTTTTCAAATGAGGTGGTTGGCAATGAGAGTTAATATATCTAATCTTTATTTAATTAGGGTTCGTAATGATGCATTGATCCAAACAGTAGGGTAACAAGGCATTAGTGTTGATTGTAATAGTACTTCCTTATTAAGGTCTTATGAAGTTAAACTCTCACCTTGTTCTAGCAAGGACATGAGCAAGAGTTATCTAATGTGAGGTTTGGGTTGTTGTCCAATGGTTCTAGCAAAGAGATTAAAATGGAATCATTAGTTCCAGATGGTTGGGTTTATCTATGTCGTCATGGGATTTGTAGAGACTCTTGCTATTGTTACAAAGTTTCACTATGAAATAATGTGTCTCTTGTTATATCCTTGCACTATCTTGAAGGTGGTATTCATTTTTGGAAAGTCTATTGTTGGGTGGAAAATCAATTATGGTATTACCATGTACTTTGCCATGGTTAATATAACAAAAACATTTCTCATTATTTGAACATAACAAGTTGTTAATATTGTCAATGGACTATTTGGCTCGTATGGTGAAATAAGATGGATATTATGCAAATGGAATGTATTACAGATTACTATATCATTAAGATTTGTGAATATATTACATGATTGCTAAATAGTGATGAATTATATTTTTAGAGAATGTGCATTATTGTTACATTTAAAAATAAGTAAAGTTTTGATATTGTAAGTGACAATGTCAATAGTTACATAGTGGTATCAAAGTATAGTTCAAATGTTATTTTGGGTAGAGATGTTCCTTCACTATTAAGATTCAACACAATATTTGGTTTAAACCATGTTAATTTTTGACAAAGTGATTTGCATACTAATTAGCTAAAATAATGATTATAGACATCGAGATTGTTAACACCTACTTTGTTCTACACTGTTTTATTCCTCATTCATTCCTACTTGTCATTACAAATTTAGTATAAGTTATAAATCTTTAGCATTGTGTTGTTGAAGGTTTAATAGCTTATCTTAAAGGAATTGAAATAATGCTAGATCGAATGAATGAGATGGACTTAGTTTTGTGAGAGGGGGATAAAAGGAATTAGACACATGTTTAAATGATTGCTTGATGACATAACTTGGCTTCAAATCTTTTCAATTGAGCCATAAGTCATGTCAGCATCTATACTTCATGATTATTTAACTTAGTAGGCTGCAGATTCAAAGTCTAATCCTCCCAAGAAAGCAAAAGGACAAACTTAGTTGAGCGCTACAGGAACTTCCACATGTCCCTGGTCGTGATTATTTCGAGTACCTTGGAGAGTCGTGGAAGTTGTGGATTGTACTGCAAAGTTCATGAGTATGCAAAACAGTTAGAAGGTACCAGTTGTCAGCCATAGCATGTGAATATGGGTGGTCTTTTCTTTCATACACGTTAGCTGTCCAGAAGGTTAAACGGATGAGGTTTTTCAAAAAACATATTTTCAAAACTAGCGCATTATTCGTTACCTACAACAGCTGGTCGATTTGAATTGGCACCCACAGAGCCAGCAAATCCCCTATTATTTTCATTACACAACAGACATATCCCTTCTTTATAGCCAAGAGTCTAGTATTTTGGTCGCAGTTGCGTAGATGGGTAAAGGTGGACATGTGAATAGGAAAGAGCCCGAAGGGGCTGAGATCACAGAGGCTTATGATGACAGTTGCCACATTTTTTATCAGGCAGATTGGTATCTTTTATGTACTAAGCTGGATGGTCATCATTACGCTACAGCCAGGGCATTTACTGAGAGTTTCAATTGACAATGGGCCCGAATTGCAAACTTGGTCATGTAGATTACAGAGGATTCCATAGAAGTTGCTTGCAACCTCCCGACTGATGGTGAAAAGTGGTTTAAGAATAAATTGATTATAGGAGGAGATGTAAATCAGTTTTTGAAACATGAACACAGAGACCCTAAATGGGCCAAAGGCATTCCCAGGTATTGGATTGATGATGAATGGAAGGAAGCCTTACTCGTGATTACAAGATTCATCACCTATGAGGGGCGTTATTCTGTCATTTTTATTTCATCTACGATTTCTCATTCATTTGGAAGGAATTAAGAGAAGGAATCTACCCTATTATTTCTTGAGGGATCTCAACAAGATGGCCATGAAGGTCCAAGCAAACCCCAAAACCCCTCCTCATGGAATTTATCATCGAGTCTTAATTTAAGTACTTGTCGAAGCCGAGTTAGGCAAATTGCAAAAGACTTGGGATAAAATTTTTATCCAATCGGGTTTTGAAAAGAAAGTGCATCCTTCTGTTGCAAAATCACATGATAAGGTTGCTAAGCCTGAACAAGAAACTTCATCTAGCGCCAGTCAACCAGCTACTTCAAAGAAGAGAAAAAGAGTAGCTTGCTCAAAGACTTCATATGAACCTGTGGAAGCTCCTCCAACTAGCTAGCAAGTAGTCGCAGGGTCTTCTCGTATCCTAGGTGGAGGTAAGCACCCTTTTCCTTTTCCACGGAAGACTTATTCTAGAAGGACCAAAAGGCTAGCTAAACCTAGGGTTTTCATGGAAGACCTGCAACCTAAAATAACAACAGAAGCATTTGAAGATCTGGTACAGCCAAGAGAGCCTATCCAAGATATTACTCCTCATGCCTCAAGCTCCTCTAAAGATAACGTGGCTAAGTACAGAATTTTGATAAGGAAACGAAGCACAAGGCCTCGAAACAAGTTCAGGATGAAGTCTAAAGCAGTGTATAAACTTGTTATCACAAAGAAGGTCATCATCATCGATGAAGAGCCTATCGAACCTATGAAGAAGCCATCTACTAATAAGAAAATCCCTGTAATCAAGCCTGAGAGGAACAAATCTAAAAAGGGAAGTTTGGTCATGAATAAAAAGACACCTACAGACACAAACATAGTCCCTGCCAAAAAACAGGGTAAGAAGGATGTGAGAGGCTCAAACCCTAAGATTGGATCCAAAGGGGATATACCCACAAGAAAGCAAACTAGATCTCAATCCAAGCTGACCGGAAAGGATAGTCTAGATTTACTAGTTGAAGCAATCGCATCAGTCTTTCATGGAGATTTGACAGTTTGATATTTCCACCCCAAATGCAAAATCCTAAAGCTAAGATTTATGATGATGGGATATGAGATAACCTTTTTTGTTTATAGTGTTTAAGGTATAATGCTTCTTTTTGTTATGGTCAATTGCACACTGGGCAAAGAAAAGCATTAAAAATGTGCAAAGTTAGTTTTTGAATGTCGCTACAGGAAGTTCCCGAAGTCACACACACAAAAAACAGGGGCGTTACATGAACACTTGTAGCAGCCGCTTTTGTTGCTAATCTCACCCAGTTTCATATTTTTGTAACAGAGGAGGGCTATACCTATGCTAGAATATTATGGATCATGTTATGAAGATATACACATTTTGTGGATCTAAAAGCTATATTGGGATACGAAGATAACTGCAGATTGGGCACCAGGATTGAGTTGTCAAAGGCTGGATTCGTATGGATCTTTGAAGATCAGATATATCTAGGAAGGATTAAGAGGACGTTGCAGTGCTGTCATCTTAATGGAGAACAAGTCAAGCAAAGAGTGTTTTATGCAAGGCTATTGCCATGATCCTAGGAGGTTTTTTTTGTAAAACTGTTATTATTTTGTATATCAACAGTCAAAGGTTGAAATTCATTTCGAGTTTTTGTAGGGATTGGTTTTGAATTTTCCCTGACAGTCAGGATTGACCGTAAGTACATGTAACTAATTCAAAACACTATATATCATATGATGTAGAAGAAGAAAGGGTTGAATCCCTGTTTTGCCCTTATATTGCATTGTTAAAGATTGTTTTGATCTATCTTGCTTGTGTAAAGACTTCAGTTGTTAATGAAATTGGTGGTTAGTATGTTATCTTTCTTTGTTTATCATCTTCACATTTTCCTCTAAACACATAGTTGATGTTATACGAGCTTATGACAAATTCTTTTGTGCTGAGAAGGTTGCTTTAACAGGTTTTAATAATCCTTGCCACATTGGTGTTTTCTCCTTAAATCTTATTTAGAATGAATTCTAGATAAAGGTTTTTCCTCTGCTGTATAAAAAACATTAAAGACAAGATTTTTTATTGGTGTATTTATCAATCTTTGTTTTTCCCTTTCTCTCAATCACATCACTTAAATCTTAAATCTCTAGCCATTAGTTTTGTTTACCTGACTTGTTGCACTTAGGTAAGTGGTCTTAACAGATATGATATTCCCTTTTCAAATCAAGCAAGGATTTATCCATCTTAAAACACCTATTGAACATTTTGAAACAAGGTGTGCTAGGCTTAACTCAATAGCAGTCTTGAGTTGACTTCTAGCGTTAACATCTTTTGACATTGTTCTTGGGGACGGAAATGATGAGACTTTCCCTGGGTAGAACAACATAAGTTTATAAATCTAGTTGTATATGGTGAAACTATAACTAGGCACAAGTTGATTGCAATATGTTTTCACCTGGGGACTCCACATTAGACACTTTGGCTCCGAAGAGAAAGGGGACTAGAGCCCATCCAGAATCTCCAGATGTGCCTGTTGTTTCAGACCCTGAGAAGATCCTAAAACAATCCAAATCTCTTAAAAATAGGATCTAAAAAACTATTTCTTTTACCTCCTTTTGAAGAATCCACCTTGGGAAAAGAGGAATTTGTAGAACCAGAATCCTTTTACACACCCTATCCTGATAGTAGATATAAATCTGAGGAAAGCTTTGAATTCCCTGAAGAAACAAAGTACCCTCCCTTAGAAAAGATCTTAATCCTTGAATAAATTCAAGAAGAGAAACCCAATCTTAGCCTCCAAGTTAATATCCTTGCCTACTGAAAATCTTGTTGAAGAAATTCTCCAGTCCTCTCCTAGGATTCAATTGGTGAACATCCCTAAGCCCTCATCACCTCAATCACCACAGTCTCCACATACAAATCAACCTTTAGGTGGTCAAACAATGGCTGGTGCAACACCTCTCAATCCAATGGATGCTATCAGGGCTGCCAGATATGCACCTTTGGTATTACCAAATAATCTCCATCCTCTCCCAGCAAATGATTACATGAAGTACCTTCCAAGGTTTGACAATGAAGGGGAAACAACTGCAGAGGAGCATTTAACTGCTTTTTATTCCTTTGCTGACAATTTCCAAGTGGATTATGATGATGTGTGGATGAGTTTTTTTGTTCAAATTTTACATGGAGAAGTGAGGAAGTGGTTCAGGAACCTTAGGGCTAATTCTATTACTACCATCACAGACCTTGATGCCACCTTCTTGAGAAAATGGGGAGACAAGAAAGATGATTTGTATTACATGACATAATTCAACAATATTCGAAGAAAGAACGGTGAATCTGTCTATGAATTCTCTCAAAGATTCAATCAGATATACCAGAAAATACCATACGATATCAGGTGAGCTGAAAGGTTAGCAAATGTCACTTATGCTAATGCCTCTGATGTTGATTTTTGTTTGCTTCTTAGGGAAAGAAGATCATCCACTCTGGCTGATATGCAAGGTTCATCTCTTGAAGTTGAATCCAACATTCTAGCATCGGAACAACTAAAAAAGAGATCATATAAGGGAAAGAAAAAAGAAGAATACAAGTCTTATGCATCAAATACTAAAAGTTAGAAGATTTCCTTGGAGGAGATGGCAAGAAAGATGGAGGAAATGTCGTCTGAATTGTCTAAACTCAGATTGGAAAAACATAAATGGAATGCACCTCAAGAAGGAAATTAGAATCCAAATCAATATAGAAGACCTTATAACCCTCAGATCATGCAGAGGGATAAGAAGAATAATGATGATCAGAAAATTCAGACACCTTTGCAGAATAATTACATTAAAGAGAATCAGGAAGTTGAAGATGTAGATGAAGATCTGAATATTCATTTGCTCGGAGAAGAGATTGCTCTCAGTCACCTAACACATAATGAATATGAAGATTCATTGAATTCATGGGCTGGGGAAATTCTAGATAATATGCTTTGTAATAGAGATCAACAAGGGTACAATCTTAGATCCAAATCAACTCCTACCAAATTAGCTCCTGCAAAATATGCTCCTCAAAAAGGTAAACATGTTGTCCCAACAGTACAGACAAGCAATAAGAATCCTAAAAGAAAGCAAGTACATCCAGCTATGAAAGTATCAGCCCCAGAAGCAGACAATTTCTCAGCTCCTTTCAGCCTAAAACATGAGATAAGTAAGATCAAAATTCTTATTCCTCTAACTGAATCGGTTAAAACAAATTCTTATAGGAGTCAGATTTTTAAATGGTTACAACCTTCTTATGTTGTTGATTCTGTTACTGATGTGATTAATCTCCAAGATGAAAAACCCACTATTGTCTTAGAGCCAATTGTAGAAGAGAGGTATGATTCCACTCCTCCTTTTTATGTCTCGTTAAATGTTCATGACAAAATCCTTCATAACTTCCTTAGATTATGGAGCCTCCCATAATCTTATCCCAAAGGTTGTCATGGAAGAACTGTAGTTAGAAATTACTAAATCATACCATGATCTCTTTTCTTTTGATTCCAAAAAGGTCAAATGCTTGGGGGTTATCAGAGACCTTGTTGTTTCATTATCTCAAATCCCAGCCAAAAGTTTAGTCATGGATATAGTTGTGGTTGATATCCCTCCTAGATTTGGTATATTGTTGTCCCGACTTGGTGTAAGAAGCTCGGGGGATCTATTCAAATGGATATTTCTTATGCAACTATACCTGTGTTTGGAGGGGAATTTAGAAGACTCTATCATGAGGCTCAATTGGCTTATATTATCAGTGACAGTGTTCATTCTATAAATCATCCTATCTATGCAGTTGATGTGGATTTAGGATCCTCTATATTTCACATTGATAATGTTGTCCAATAGTCTTTGCCTTTGACAAAATCAGTTGTTGCCCCACAATCTGCTGAAAATCAAAATCTTCTATGGAAATTATACTTTGATGGAGCCTCAACCAGAGAAGGCGCAGGAGCGGGTGTAGTGTTGGTTTCTCTTGAACATGAAGTCATTACCCTAAACAACAAATAACATTGCAGAGTATGAGGCATTTTTGTTAGGTCTCATGGCAACCAAAGAAATGAAAATTCAGCATTTGAAGGTGCATGGGGATTTTGAAATCATTGTACAACAGGTTAGAAATGTATATCAAACAAAGAATATTCGGTTGAAAGACTACATAAATGAGGTATGGGACATTGTTGAAGCCTTTTTTCTGTCTTTTAATATTGTATATATTCCAAGAAATCAGAATGAGCAGGCCAATTCATTAGTTGTGGCAGCAAGTACTTTTAAACCTCATTTGCCCCCAAAGCTGAAATACGAGGTTGAGGTTAGGTACAGGCCATCTATTCCAGAAAATGTCAAGCATTGGAGAGTATTTGAGGAGGATTCTGAAATCAAAAGGTTCATTGAAGCTGCAGATGATTTTTCTTCAATTCATATTGATCATGATGAGGATTTGGATGAGGTTAACCAGAATTTGGATTTTCATAATATGATTGTTGGGCATAAGATTTTGCAATTGCCTACTAATCATATTTCAAAAGGCCTTGTATCCCTCGAAATAATTTTTTATCATAATGATGTTCCTATGAAGCTTCTTGATCCAAAAAAAGAAGCAGAGGTGATTTATTGTAATCTTAGGACTGATGCAAATCCCAAGCATGTTAAATTATCAAAATTCCTGCCAGCAAAATACCGAGCTAAATATGAAGAATTGTTGAAGGATTTCATTGATATTTTTGCATGGCAATATGAAGATCTTAGAACCTTTGATGAAACTGTCATTCAACATAAGATACCTTTGAAAGATAATGTAAAACCTTTCAAGCGGAAATTAAGGTAGATTAATCCTCTCTTGTTACCCATTATGGAGAAGGAAGTCAAGAAACTTTTAGATGATAAAATCAGTGTACCCTTGAGATACTTTGACTGGATAGCAAATATGGTGCCCATGAGAAAGAAGGATGGTGAAATCAGACTTTGTGTCGATTTCATAAATTTGAACAGATGTTCCCGGAAAGACAACTATCCATTGCCCAAAATGGAACATATATTGCAGAGGGTGGTAGGATCTAACATGTCGTCTATGATTGATGGTTTCTCTTGATACAATCAGGTAGTTGTTCATCCAGAGGACATGGAGAAGACTGCATTCACAACACCTTGGGGTACTTTTATGTATGCATAGATGCCTTTTGGTTTGATGAATGTTGGGGCCACTTTTCAGCGAGCCATGGATATTGCCTTTGTGGGAGAGAAGGATAAGTTTGTGGTCATCTATTTGGATGACATCATTGTATTCTCTAACTCTAATGAGGAGCATCTACATCATTTGAGATAGGTTTTTCTAAAGTGCAGAAGGTATGATCTTTCTTTAAATCCAAAAAAGTCTCATTTTGCTTTAGAACAAGGAAAATTGCTAAGGCATATTGTTTGTGCAGATGGAGTTAAAATTGATCTTGCTAGAGTGATATCCATTCAAAAGATTTCTATCCCTATAACTAAGATGGAAATCAAGTCTTTCCTTGGGAAGATAGACTTTCTCATAAGGTTTATTCCCAACTTTGTTGAATTGGTCAAACACATAATTGACATGTTGAAGAAAGCTAGTGAGATCAAATGGAGAACTGAATCCAAAGATTCTTTCCAGTTTATTAAGTAGGTTATTTCAAATGCCCCTGCTTTGATTAGCCCAGATTTTGAAATAGAGTTCCTGATTTTTACTTTTGCATCTCAAGATACCTTAACAGTTGCTCTTTTGCAGAAAATGTTTGAGGGTTTTGTAAATCCCATTGCATTCTTCAGCAGGGCACTTCAAGATGCTCAGTTAAAGTACGACATTATGGATAAGTAGGCTTTTTCTTTGGTTAAAGCATTGAAGTCGTTTAGAGTTTATGTGCTACATTCCAAATTCATTGCATATGTACCATCTAGTGTTATTAAAGACATCTTGACTCAGCTAGACAATGATGGAAAGAGAAGTAAATAGATAGTTGAGCTATTGAAATACAACATGGAGATCAAGCCTACCAAGTTAGTCAAAGGGCAGGGGTTAACTAAGTTGCTAGCTGATTCAAATTGTAGAGCTCCGGGAGTTGACAACATCTGTAATAATTCAGGACATTCACATCCTCAAACGAACAATTCCCAACTCAATAAAAAGATTGTTGAATCAGAATGGTACATAGATATCCTTTATTTTCTGCATAATTTTCAAGCTCCTATAGGAACGGATAAGTATAAAGTAAGATCACTGAAACTCAAAGTAGTTAAGTACTGTGTAAATAATCAAACTTTGTTTTGGAGCGACCCTTATGGATTTTTACTGAGGTGTCTTGATGAACAAGAAGCACATAGAATCATGTTAGAATTTCATGAAGGAGTGTGTGGGGGACATCATTTTTGGAATTCCACTACATATAAGATACGTAGGGTTGGGTACTATTGGCCTAGTCTATTTTCTTATGTTTGTGCAAAGGTTAGAGCATGTGAGAAATGCCAAAGGTTTGTTGGTAAACAAAATCTTAAGTCCTTACCTCTCGAGCCTGTAAACTTTTTTGCACCTTTCCAACTGTGGGCTTTGGATTTCATTGGCGAGATCCACCCTCCATATAGTGGCCAACACAGATGGATTTTGATAGCTACAGATTACTTCACGAAGTGGATTGAATTTGTACCTACAAGGAAGCAACTGATAAGGTACTCATAAGTTTCCTTGAAGAGCATATTTTGTCCAAATTTGGTTGTCCATAAGTAATCATCACAGATAACGCAACAACTTTCAAATCCACTAACATGGTAACGTTCTATGAAGACTATGACATCAATCTTAGGAATTCTACTACTTATTAACCACGAGGTAATGGCCTAGTTGAATCATCCAATAAAAGCATGGTCATGATCATTAAGAAGCTTCTAGAAGATAATAAGAGAGCTTGGGACTCAAAGTTGAAATATGCTCTGTGGGCTGATCGTGTTAGCACAAATAGAGCAATTGGAACCTCACCGTTTCAATTAGTATATGGAATGGAAGTAGTCTTTCCAAAACAACTTGCTTTGCTAGTTGTAAAATTGTTGCAGGAAATTGAAGTTGAACCTAATGATGTTATTAGAAGGACTTTCTAGATTGTAGAATTGCAACAAGCACGAGAAAAACTTCTGGAGAAGGCACATCAACATCAACAGAAAGTTAAAGACACTTTTGATTAAAAAAAAAGTAAAAACATACCAGTTGGTACCTGGTGACTTAGTTATGAAATGAGATTCTCTCAGAGACAATCATCATGGGAAATTTGATAGCTTGTGGTCAGGTCCATTCAGAGAAGGTTTTAGACAACAACACTTTCCTATTGCAGAATTTGGAAGGTGAAGAGGTTTTTGGTGGCCCAGTAAATGGGTGTTTTCTGAAGAAGTTCTTTTACTAAGGTTGTTGGTGGCTCAAATCTCATTGTACATATCAGTGTGGTGTGCTAATTAGGCAATAAAGACTCCATAGCTCAATGGAGCAATGTTGCTTTTATTCTTCCAGTTTTCAAAAATGTTTTTTATTTTTTATAGTCTAATACATTTTTGAATAAAGTTTGTCTAGAGCTCACGAGCTAGAATAATACAGTTTGCAAATAAGCATGGTTTGAAGCTCAAAGGATTATAAGGCACAGGTCTACTCAAAGTTCTTGGAGTTTCACGGGGAAAACTCCATCCCCCATGGAGCCATGGTTAGCACCTACTTTGTTCTACATTATTTTATTAATCATCCATTCCTACTTGTCATTTCAATTTTAGTATAAGTTATAAATCTTTAGCATTATGTTGTTAAAGGTTTAATAACTTATCTTAAAGGAATTAAAATAATTTTAGATCGAATGAATGAGATGGACTTAGTTTTGTGAGAGGGGGATAAAAGGAATTACACACATGTTTAAATGATTGCTTGATGACATCACTTGGCTTCAAATCTTTTCATTTGAGCCATAAGTCATGTCAGCATCTATACTTCATGATTATTTAACTCAGTAGGCTGCAGATTCAAAGTCTAATCCCCCCAAGAGAGCAAAAGGACAACTTTGGTTGAGCGCTACAAGAACTTCCACATGTCCTTGGTCTTGATTATTTCGAGTACCTTGGAGAGTCATGGAAGTTGTGGATCGTACTGCAAATTTCATGAGTATGCAAAACAGTGAGCAAGTACCAGTTGTCAGCCATAACATGCGAATATGGGTGCTCTTTTCTTTCATACACGTCAGTTGTCCAGAAGGTTACACAGATGAGGGTTTTCAAAAAACATATTTTCAAAACTGGTGCATTATTTGTTACCTACAACAGTTGGTCGATTTGAATTGGCACCCACAAAGCCAACAAATCCCCTATTATTCTCATTACACAACAGATATATCCCTTATTTGTAGCCAAGGGTCTAGTCTTTTGGTCGCGGTTGCGTAGATGGGTAAAGGTGGACATGTGAATAGGAAAGAGCCTGAAGGGCCTGAGATCGTGGAGGCTTATGAAGACAATTGCCACTTTTTTTATCGGGCAGGTTGGTATCTTTTTTGTACTAAGCTGGATGGTCAACATTATGCTACAACTAGGGAATTTGTTGAGAGTTTCAATGGAAAATGGGCCCGAATTGCAAACTTGGTCATGCAGGTTACAGAGGATTCCATAGCACCTGCTTGCAACCTCCCGACTGATGGCGAAAAGTGGTTTAAAAATAAATTGATTACATGAGGAGATGTAAATAAGTTTTTGAAACATGATCACAGAGACCCTAATTGGGCCAAAGGCATTCCCAGGGATTGGATTTTTGATGAATGGGTGGAATCCTTACTCATTCTTAAAAGAGTCATCACCTATGAGGGGCGTTATTCTGTCGTATTTTTATTTCATCTACGATTTCTGCTTCATTTGGCAGGAATTAAGAGAATGAATCTGCCCTATTATTTCTTGAGGGATCTCAACAAGATGGCCATCAAGGTCCAAGCAAACCCCAAAACCCCTCCTCGAGGAAGTTATCATCAAGGCTTGATTAAAGTACTTGTCAAAGCCAAGCTGGGGAAATTGCAGAAGACTTGGGATAAATTTTTGATCTAGTCGGGTTTTGAGAAGAAAGTGCATCCTTCTGCTGCAAAATCACATGATAAAGTTGCTAATCCTGAAGAAGAAACTTCATCTAGCGCCAGTCAACCAGCTACTTCAAAGAAGAGAACAAGAGCAGCTCATTCAAAGACTTCCGATGAACATGTGGAATCTCCTCCAACTAGCCAGCAAGAAGATGCAAGGTCTTCCCGTATCCTAGGTGGAGGCAAGAACCCTTTTCCTTTTGCACAAGAGAATTATTCTAGAAGGACCAAAAGGCTAGTTAAACCTATGGGTTTCATGGAAGACCTGCAACCTAAAATAAAAACAAAAGCATTTGAAGATCAGGTACAACCTAAAGAGCATGTCCCAGGGATTACTCCTCGTGCCTCAAGCTCCTCTAAAGATAACATGGCTAAGTACAAAATTTTGATAAGGAAATGAAGCACAAGGTCTTGAAACAAGTTCAAGATGAAGTCTAAAGCAATGTATAAACATGTGATCACAGAGAAGGTCATCATCATCGATGAAGAGCCTGTTAAACCTATGAAGAATCTATCTACTAGTAAAATCTAAAAAGGGAAGTCTGATCATGAATAAAAATACACGTACAGACACAAACATAGTCCCTGCCAGAAAACAGGGTAAGAAGGATGTGAGAGGCTCAAACCCTAAGATTGGATCCAAAGGGGATATGCCCACAAGAATGCAAAGTAGATCTCAATCCAAGCAGACCAAAAAGGATAGTCTGGATTTACTAGTTGAAGCAGTCGCATCAGTCTTTCATGGAGATCTGACAATTTGAGATTTCCACCCAAAATGCAAAATCCTAAAGCCGAGATTTATGATGATGGGATATGAGATAACCTTTTTTGTTTCTAGTGTTTAAGGTATCATGCTTCTTTTTGTTATGGTCAGCTGCAGACTGGGCGAAGAAAAGCATTGAAAATGTGCAAAGTTAGTTTTTTAATGTCGTTATAGGAAGTTCCCTCAGTCGCACACACAAAAAACAGTGGCGCTACAGGAACACCTATAGCAGTCGATTTTCCTGCTAATCTCACCCAGTTTCATATTTTTGTAACAGAGGAGGGCTATACCTATGCCATCATCTTATGGATCATGTTATGAAGCTATACACCTTTTATGGATCTAAAAGTTATATTGGGATACGAAGATAAGTGCAGATTGGACACCAGGATTAAGTTGTCAAAGGCTGGATTCGTATGGATCTTTAAAGATCAGATATATCTGGGAAGGATTAAGAGGACATTGCATTGCTATCATCTGAATGGAAAACAAGTCAAACAAATAGTGTTTTATGCAAGGTTGTTGCCTTGATCCTAGGAGGTTTTTTTTTGTAAAACTGTTATTATTTTGTATATTAGCAGTCAAAGGCTGAAATTCGTTTTGAGTTTTTGTAGGGATTGGTTTTAAGTTGTCCCTGATAGTCAGGATCGACCATAAGTACATGTAACTAATTCAAAACACTATATATCAAATCATGTAGAAGAAGAAAGTGTTGAATCCCTGTTTTGGCTTGATATTGCATTGTTAAAGATTGTTTTCATCTATCCTGCATGTGTAAAGACTTTAGTTGCTAATGAAATTGGTGGTTAGTATGTTATCTTTCTTTGTTTATCATCTTCACATTTTCCTCTAAACACTTAGTTGATGTTATACGAGCTTGTGACAAATGCTTTTGTGCTGAGAAGGTTGCTTTAACAAGTTTTAGTAATCTTTGTGACTTTGGTGTTTTCTCCTTAAATCTTATTTAGAATGAATTCTAGATAAAGGTATCTCCTCTGCTGCATAAAAACATTAAAGACGAGATTTGTTATTGGTGTATTTATTAGTCTTTGTTTTTCCCTTTCTCTCAATCACATCACTTAAATCTTAAATCTATAGCCATCAGTTTTGTTTACCTGACTTGCCACACTTAGGTAAGTGGTCTTAACAAATCTGATCATTATTCCCTTTTCAAATCAAGCAAGGATTTATCCATCTTAAAACCCTTATTGAACATTTTGAAACAAGGTGTGCTAGGCTTAACTCAATACCAGTCTTGAGTTGAGTTCTAGTGCTAACAAAGATTACATGCATAATTTTCCATCTTAACACTCATAATTGTGGTTTTTGAAAAGAGTAACCTACCTATGTGACAACAATGGTACATATAATGAAGCTTCTAAACTAAGCATTGTGACTTTTGAGAGTAAAGGCACTTGTGATGGCCTTAAACAAAACACTAGTAGGTTGTAAATCAACTAGTGGCATGGTGTTGACGAAGAAAATATCCCATTGATATTGTTAATGAAGTCACTAATTGTTAAAAAGAATTTTATTGGATAAATCACTTAATCGAATCTTTGTTGTCCATAAGGAAAGAATTTTGCTCAAAAAGTTCAATGCTAAGCTAAAATTCAAAACATAGTAGGGTGTGAAATACTATTCTTATGATGTCATTCAAAATATAACCAACAAGATATGTTTATTGGTGGAAATTTGTATTGTTGAGCTTAATGATCATGTGGTTTTGTATTTGGTTATTGCATTATTGGGAATTATTTACAGTTTGTTTGAATTAGTGCTTAATTAAAAAAAATTGTAATAACCATTATGGAAGTCTCTAATGAAGCATATCAATTGTTGGAGAGTTAACGAGTTACTGAGTTGTTTACTTGTTGGACTCATGATGTAGCAAAATAGTGATTTTACTTAGAGGTGATTTGGGAATTCAAGTGACCGCAAGACAAAGTTGGGAAACAAAATACCCTTAAGTTGCAAGAGATAACAAATGTGCATATAGAAACTATAGGAAATCATCTTACTAGGGTTGTTCATTGGAAAATCTATTAGCGACATGCATTGCGCACTATTTAGGGTTGTTACCAACTTGTTGCTAGATTATGTTAGTTTCATGTATGTTGGCCTTTGTTTGGAATTGAAACACTAAACCCATTTTTGTCAATAAGGACATTCACTACCATGATAGAGATGAACCAAGTTTTGATATTGTGGCCCGGATGGAAAAACGAACAAACATGAGAGAGTGTTACTTATCTAACAATATAACCAACTACTTTTTTCATAAGTGAACTATCAAAAGAAGCAACACCACGAGATCACTTGCAATAATTTGGTTGGCAAATTCATGCGTTATGAGAAAGTAATTTACTAATTTGAATCCCATAAAGATGCTTCTACAACTTGTTACACAAGTGGATTTCCAAGGCTTGTAATAGAAGCCTTAAGCAAAAATTGTACCTGGTGCTAAAATTTAGGCATTGAAGCACCCAAACAAGATGTCGAGATGGTTGAAGTGGAAATTGTCAAGATCAACAAGTTGGATAATTGTTTGAAGGTTCGATAGAAACAAGGTTTGAAAAATAAAATGCGTAGAGGGATACCAACAAGTGCCCAACCATGATACCCATGAATCAATATGTGGTGCCACCGATACCACCAATTTTTCCAAGTTAAAATTACAACTCGTTTGAAACCATGGTCTTAGCAATTGACAATGTTGCAACCAAAAATTGAAAATCAACCCTTGAAAAAAAAATTATAGTACTAGTAGCACCCCTTTTGTAGATGTTAAAATTACAAAATTTTTAAATCATGGCCTTAGCAACTGGTATCGTTGCAACC